>ADNK01001571.1:0-25000 GCA_000320545.1 Bigelowiella natans CCMP2755
GTTAATTTAATTTTTGCACCAGGTCAAAACGCATTGTACTTAGCTAACAGGGATCATAGGAACGATATCGTCAATTTTCTCCGCAATGATAAAGAGATTCTGAAAATACGTAATGCATTTGACGATGAGAAGAAAACAAGCGATCATGATGAGTTAAATCCTAGCTGAAGAGGGAAGATTTCGCATGATTTGTGCAGAGCGCAACCAGTCAATTTTCCTAGTGTGCTGAAGGTTCAAGATTGGAGACATTTTTTTCAAATGATCACAATGCACTGGCATGCGTGCCATGATGCGTGTGTTGATGTGATGGTGCACCAGTGCATTATTGCAACGACTGAGTGGACGCATCGCAAACAAGTGCACGCACAACTTCGCTGGTTGGTTCGATTGATGTGCATCTCTGTGCATGTGGATCTGCATGTGTGTCATCTAACTGTTTCATTCTTGCCACTCGCTGCGATGCGTGCGTGCGTGCATGCATGTGCCGCATGGCACATGATGTGCCACTGTGCACCGCAACGCAATTGCACAACGTGACGCTCAACAAATGCGTGTGTGTGCATTGCTCCACAGCTAGACAGCGGCGGCCATCAGATCGATCAAGTGTTTGCATCGCAGCGCGGCCCTTCTGACCTTGCTTGTTGCCCCCCCCCCCCCCGCCTCCCTCATCTCGCATCAGTTGTGCCATCGATTGCGTTATCAACTGTGCTTCACATGCCAGCGCATGCATGCTCCTCTAAACCTGCTATGGCTTGCTTTCTAGTCCCAGTGTGCATCTCCAGATCTGTCTGACACACCTTCATCATTCGGTGAGCCACACAGATGATGAGCACGTCTGCAAATGCGCACATGAGAAGTCGTTGAGTAGCAATTTTAGTTGAACAAATTTTGCAAACAGTGTGTGATTGAAACATCAGTTGCAAAGTTGGACCACTTCAAACACCGAAACAAACGAGCGGGTAATTTGATTGCGATAGAGCATTGACATGAGTAGCACTTCCTTTGAAAGCCTACTGAATTAACGCTTTTTGCTCGAGGTGAGGAGATCATCTAGGAAATTCTTGAATATGTCTTTGACTTCAGTGTCCCTCCTTTCCTTGGGAGTGGGGTTGAGTAAGTTCCAATTGTGGGAATCTACATGATCTGAATCGGAGCTGAGTTGTGATAGGGTAGGAGAACAAATGGAAGAGTTTGTAAGCACATATGTCTAGATTTGAAGGGTTTATCAGAAACATTACACTTGTCATCATTGTTACCAATGAATAAATTTCTATCTATGACCGAGTGCTTACGGCCGGTAAGATGAATTGACCCTACTTAGCAAATGCTTGCTGATGCTGCTGCTGCTGCTGCTGCTGCTAGTACTACTACTCTGGCATTGTGAGATCTTCCTTTACAGGACGTGGCTTTCGTGTCGGTGCTGCAACCTGATTATTGATGATATCAATCATCCACATCTGTACCAGCAAAGATCACTGCTTGATGACAGTTTTAAAGTAGAGAATGGCGACTCAGTGATGATGTAGTTTGTGATACAGTTAATAGAAGTATCAAATACAAATTCATCTATGCTTTTTCTCCCGATTGGGCTTCGATGTATCACACACTGCAGTGTGTAAGGCAGCTTTTCATTGCCATCATAGTGTGATCAGTTACTACCGGCTCACCAAAGGCCTCTTGTTTAGCCTTCTCCTCCCCATAAACGCCACGTGCATAGTACTGGGCAGTGGTGAGAAAGGATGGGGGCTTCGTGGATGTTGTCTTTGGTGTATTTGACTTATTCTGAGATGACGACAGAGAAACAGGTATTCGCCGACTACTTCGATCAGTCAGATGGCTTTCGAGGTCAAAATTTAATAGAGGGGGGGGAAGCAAGGAGGGACCTATACAAATTAACGACAATCAGAAAGGTAAACGTGAAAGTATTATCAATCAATAATACACGATGATGATGACATTATGTGATGTTTATGATTAGATAGCATTCGAAACTGTCCTTGTAATAGATTGCAATGATGTCAAGCATTATGAGCTACTGAGGATTCTTGTAAAGGCCTCATCGTAGGAACTCTCGTTGGCATTATATTAGCAGAAGAAGAAGATGATAAAGATGATTTACTAAACTATTATTGCTGGCATTCTGGTCCTCAATTCGTGTAAGGGCGAGTAATAACGATTGCCACCTTTCTTTTTATTGGTGCCCCTCCTCATCACTGATGCACCACTTGTCGTCGTCAAATTCCTCGTATGATTGATATTGCTACGATCACCACCACTACCACTACCACCACCATCATCATCATCATCACCATCATCATCTCCCCTAATTCTTCGATGTTGAATAAGCTTCAGGTCTTGTAAGAATGTTGTTGTATTAGCAATATCGTTGCTAGAGCTTAATGGGGATCTAATTTTGGCCATCTGGATAGGTGATGATGATGAAGAGGATGGTAATGGTGTTGATACCCGTGATGAGAAGTTAACACGGGATGATTCGCCAATTGCGGGGGTTGTACGTGGCTTAAACCTTAGGAGGAGGAGAGGCAACGAATGAGACAACGATCAACCAATATAAGCAAGAAAGAAGTAGCATATTGCATCAGGAGGAGGGGTTATGTAATGCTCAAGAAAGAAGAAGAAAAAGACAAAGAAGAGGAATAGGAAGAGACTGTTCTTTTTATATAACAGAAATAATATATCTTTGTCATACTACCTGAATTTCATACGCGGTGTAGCACCTAAGGAAAAGTTTACGCTCTTTTAGTTTGTATCGTCAAGTGCTAGCTATCATCAATGTCATCATCATCATCATCATTATGTTTCATGTTGAGTGTGTCAAAACTATTCTCTTAGATACTTCTACTACTACCTTGGGAAAGTGGTACCATGTCGTACTTACTACCACTAAAAGCCGATGACGAAGAGGAGGAGGAGGAGGAGGAGCAAGAAGGGGCAAGAGGAGGGGGTGGGTGCTTGATGTATTGTGGATATAATTTTTGCTGTTTTGCCGTCTTAGCGAGGGCCATATACCTATTAGTAGGAACCAAAAACAGTATACTATAAATATGAGCAAATGACTGAAAGACGATTAAAAAAAAAGCAATGAATGTATAATGAATGAGTGAGCGAGCGACTGATTGGTGTCATATGATGATCTCCTCATAGAAAGAAGCATGGCTCTATTGCTACTATCATACTACAACAACAACTACTACTACTACTACTACTACTACCATTGGCTACGTAAAGCTATTGTTTCTGTTCGGGAAAGAGAGCTTTGTTGTCGTTCAAGAAGTAGTCAGACCAAAACACAACAATAACAACGACAACATCATCATCATCATCAACAACAACAACGACACAGCAAGTAACACATAGAGGATCGGCAACGATACAGACGGAACATCCTGCATGTGTAGCATATGCATTATGGACAATAAATACCCTCTGAGATCAGGCTTGCTTGACAGTATTGTGGCCAACACAATACCGGCAGCTACACCGAGGTTCAGAGATTCGGTGAAGCCAAACATAGGATAGTGCACAAGACGATGCGACCTATAATATACAGTGGTATTAGTAGTAGTAGTAGTATGTAGTAGTAGTTGTTGTTGTTGTTGTTGTTGTTGTTGAGAAATCTAAGCATAGAAGGTAGTGTTATTGGGAATATTTTCAGTGATTATTGCTATTACCAGCTTTTGATCTCAGGAGAAGCTCCTAAATGACACATCACATGCATGATAGCAGGTGTTAGAAGACCAAACCACAAACGACGACGACTACGGTTAGTACAGCCTAACATTTACATCACATTGCTTGTGTACAACCTGCAATCTCGGAGCCAAACACTACAGCTAACTTCTCTGGAAATACTGTGGATGATGATGAGGGTGATAATGGTGATGATGATTTGGAACGAGTGGGGGGTAGGCAGAACAAATAAGAGCAAAAAGAAGGAGAAGAATAATAGGAAGAAGAAGAAGAAAATGATATGGTCTAATACGTATATCATCTTAATCATCATCATCACCATCGTGCTGTTGTTGTCGTTACTACTACTACTACTACTACTACTACTACTACTGCTACTACTACCTGTTTTTGCATAATTGTGATGCCTTTTCGCACCACCACCACCACCATCACCATCATCATCATCATCATCATGACCATCATCATCATAGCCTCCTCGTTGTCTTGGTGATGAAGAAGCACCGGCAGATGATGTCGATGAAGATGAAGATTCTTGCAAGGAGGGGAGAAGTGTGAGGAGGTTTTGTGAAGCTGGGGATAGGTCCGTCACCCATATTTCGTAGCCTTGTGAGTTCAGCTCTCTGTCATTGTGTACATGGAGAGAAGATCATGATGATGAAGAAGAAGAAGATGATGATGATGATGATGGAGAGACAGGATAAAGTAGTAGTAGTAGTAGTAGTAAGCGCACATCAATAACAACAAACATACATCATTACAGTCTTCACATCGTTACATCATTACAGTCTTCACATCGTTATAGACAAATATAATATAAATATATATATATATATATATATATATATATATAACATTCCTTTATCGAATTCCTTAATTCGGTCAGTGGACACATTATGTTAGACGTGGTAGGTGAGTGGGAGACCGTGTGGATACCAACCTTGCACAATCAGCAATGTTCGTATACCACCCAATGGATAGGTAGTGAGAAGCACTTCGTGTGACATCTTATTATTGAGCACAGAAGTGATAATGTAAAGGGAAAGATAGAAGATAGGGAAGAGGAGGGTGAGAGATAACAGAAATTAGAGCCATGATCTACGTTGAGGATATGCAGCAGTAGAACAACAAAGAGCTACCACTTTTACAACAATTGTCAACAATACACAATTGATGTTTGGAAAGATTGCTCTCTATTCCTCTCTCTCTCCTCTCTCTCTCCTCTCTCCCTCTCTCTCTCTCTCTCTCTCTCTCTCTCAGTATTTATAAATCGTGATATGCATAAGGTGGTTGAGTATTCTTCCACAGTCACTCATTGATGATGGAGGACGACTCGGCTTTGGTGCTGCTACTGCTGCTGCTGCTGCTGCTGCTGCTGCTGCTGCTGGTGGTGGTGGTGGTGATAGCTGCAGTGATAATTTGGATAACACACTCACTCACTCGCTCACTCACACTCACATACGCACTACAGTTATGTCAAACAGCGGTATGTAGTACTATTACGTGAAGAAGTGTAGCGATTGGATTTTGGCTGCTGTTTCATGCCTTTTGGAGGGCTGATGTTGTTGTGTTGTTGGCAGGTCGATCTTTAGCACAAATTCGCTCTGTCTAAGGGGTATTACTAATTAAAACGACTTACGGCTGTTGTTGAAAGAAGTAAGTAAATGTGTGTTGTTATTCGGTATACGACGACGACGACTAAACAAGTCATTTCTGGCAGTACCAACCTAATAATACACATTTTGTTTACCTAATAATGCACACATTTTGTATACCAAGCCCCTCGCACGTTCGTAGAACTGCATCCTGATTTCGATCATTAACTACTCCTTCCAAGACCACAGTCTAAACAAAAGGATGAAGATACAAAGACGAAGGGAGACAGGAGAAGGGTCTTCATTACATGTGTGTTACAATGGCTTATCACAGCACTCATCCATCAAATCCGCCATTTGACTTGGCTAATCTTGTTGCAATGTGAGTGACCCACACAATGTTAATATTTTACCAGATTCGCCCCAACTCTAGCTTTTAGAATCGATTCAGCTCTCCTTAGACGTCGAAGGTCCATCATTCCTATAGTTTCTTCTTCAGCTACTGTTGAAGATGATGCAGCATAACCCTGGGGTAGTGGAGAGGTCCGCATTATCGTCGAGGTTGTCGTCATTGCCCCGAGTTGAAACAGAGGCAGGAGGAGAAGAAGAAGAAGAAGGGTAGGTCGCATGGTACCCAGAGTAGCCGAATACATCATAGACAGTTGAACGCTAAAACGAAGAAACAACGCTGTGTCATCATCAAACCTATCTCGTCTTGTTAGACGACTCAATGAAAATAGGATTTTCTACACACCAGGGCATTATCTTGACAGCAGATCGTGGTGATGGTTAACGATAAACTAAACAGACAATTCGGAAAGGCTGCTCCTCCTCCTCCTTCTCCTCCTCCTTCACATCCCTGGTGCTCGGAAGAGGTTGGGCTGCTGCTGTTCGTGCGCTATCTGGTACTCGACATCATCATCTTAGATATTTATCCGATAATTTTTTTACTAAAAATTTGACTAGTTATTATGTAATATTATCAGATATTTCTAGCATAATATTTTCACCAAACGATAACAATTGGCAACAACAATCCGAAAAATGGCAGACAGCTCCGCTCTTCCGGCTTCGAGTCTTCGGTGCCGCTACTGTGACCTGCCACTCTCCACAGCAGATTCTCATGAAAAGATGGTGTCAAACTTAGTCCAAAATAAGCTCATTAGGAGCGAAAACGTCATCAAGGCGATGAAGTCTGTAGACAGGAAAGACTTTGTAAATGAAGAGAAGAGAGCGTACTTGGATCGTGCGGTACTTATTGGACATGGGTCGCAAGTAATAGAGTGTACATGCATCATCATCCTTTTTCGTTATCGAATAGATCTTGATAGTACCATTTGGGAGTGTTGAGCATCGGGTTGGTGGCGCTCCCTGATATTACTGCAAGAAGTACACAATGAGCCAATTGATGACCGACGACGTGATTACGAACGAGGACCTTAAGCTTCGATTTTGTTTATTCGCCAGATATCAGCCCCCCATATCCATGCAAGGTGAAAATAACGCAAATAGTAACTTGTAGGAGGATATATACATATATATATATATATATATATATATATATATATTATACATGTAAGGAGAGACGCACGATGAAGCAAAATGCCGCTACAAGCTACTTGTCAAATCATCATCCGTTGCTCTCATTTTTGCTGCTGGCTGCTCCTGCTGCTACGAACTAATTCAGCGGTTTAGAGCTTCTAGCAACCTTTGCCCAAAATGGAGCTCACATCCTCGACATTGGGTCGGGTTCTGGATACGTTAGCACCTGTCTCGCAAGAATGGGGTCGAAAGTCACGGGTGGTTATATGTTTGTATTTCATATTTCCTCCACTGAGTAGCCAGACGAAGAGATTTTAGATTCCTATTTATTTATCAAGTAATAATCACAGTTGAATTGAATATTGTAGGAGTTGAGCACATTACAGCTCTAGTAAAGCAGTCGATTCAAAATATTAGGTGAGTAACATCATGGTAGCATCTTTTCATTATGTCTTTAATTTAAGCATGCCGCTAATTTACTTGCATCATCGTCGTCGTTGTCGTCATCGTTATCATCATCGTTATCATTATCATCATCATCATCATCATCATCATCATCATAATATCAGTGCAAATCACAAGGAATTATTGGAAACAAAGCAAGTTAGAATTATATGTGCCGATGCTCGAAAGCTAGTGGCACCTGAGGGCTGTTCCTTCGATGCTATTCATTGTGGAGCGGTTGATACGAAATGAATAACAATGATAATGACACCACCTTTCCTTCCTTCCACATGTCTAAATTGAGAGATATGCGATACGTGGGCATCAGGCTGCTGAGGAGCTACCTGCATGGATGTGGAAAGCAGTCAAGCCGGGAGGACGTAATATGATGATGATTATAATAATTTCCCATGTAATAAATTATTGCATCCAATGTAAATGAGTTGAATTAGAAATATATTTTCTTTCCTTCAAGTAACAAGACCTCTTCTCACACTCATCACTATTGGCCACTAATACACTACAAAGGCATAGTAATGCCAATTGGACCTGAGCATGGCCCGCAGTATCTTAGTTACGTGGATAAAAATAAAGAGCAATCTCAACAATCATCTACCAAGACCGATGATGGGAGCGAGAAGATAAAGATTCATAAGCTTTTCAAAGTTCTTTACGTACCCATGACTGACCCTAAGTGGCAAAAGGATAGGTGGGAATTCATCGAGGTTGATAAATATGATGATGATGATGATAATGATCATGATGATGATGATCATAATGATGGGGACAAGGATGGTCGATGATTGGCAATGATTATAGAAATTTATAACTAATAATAAACAGAGAAAATCATGTTAGGAAGTAGTTCTCCGATGTATGTGCGCGCAAGTTGCCAGCTACAACAGTGAGACAATGCAGACAATCATTTTTTGTTTCGCCACAATCTGCTGCGATGCGTGGCGTCATGGAATGATAGACATCAAATGTGTTGTGCACGCATGCGCGTGATCGACGCATGCAAGGAGCACGTGCGCGCTGAAATGTGATGTGCAAATTGATCCTTAGGCACGACAGTCCATTAATTCAAGCACAAGTGAACTTTATTGTGTTGTGGTGCGATGTTCAAGGCACTCCACTACGCATCACCCACAGCAATCAAAGGTGTCAGCTTCGATCACGCACAGTTCCAGAGTTGTGCGCATCATCAAGAAAAGTTGTGCTAGTCATTTGACATGGTCGATGCTGTCTCTGATGAGACGTGTTCACTTTTTCCACCATTGCAAGTGTGCGCATTGCAAATGGACAGCAACTTCAAAAGTGCTCTCAAGTGCACCCAATTTTCCTGTGGTTGCAGTCAACATGAAACGTGTGCCAAACGCACAGCACCCAACAAAAGTCAATTCGCAGGTGTGTCCATGATGTCTTGTTTTTCGCATTGCACAGGAAAGTGCTCGAGTGATTCCTTCAAATCACCTTTCAGCACAGATTCTCAAACTGTTCACTTGAGATTTGGCAAGAACTCTTTGAACGCAGCAATCACAACATCGACCCCACCGCTGTCATCTCTCCTTCGAGTGCTCATCGACTCGCAATCGCCGCGGAGAGCACCTAGACGTGTTCTTCCTCTTGACATGACAAAGATTCCACGTCGTGGATCATTGCCAGAACCACGTCTGTGACACCAACCCATCAGGAAACACCATCTGCTCTGTCCCTTCTGGCCTTCTAGCCTTCCTACCTCGCACCGACGACACAAAGGTGTGTGGCATTCGCAATTGTTGATTCAACAAGGGAAAAGGCTCAGGTCGAAAACAAAGGCGACGGCGCCGGTGACGTGAGATCTCAGCCTGCATTTTGGTGTCATTGGGATTGACACCGTGTCATTTTGATTTTCAATGGTGTTCATTCCGGCAATTGCCCGTGATCTTGAAGCACATGACGCCCTCTCTCATGACATGCAGAATCGCGATTGGGAAGAAAACCAAGGCCATTTTCATCCCTACGTCATGAAACACCATCAACAACACAGGCCCTTTTTTATCAATATCCGGTACTACCGCTACTCGTAGTCTCGCAGGGATTCGAACGGGTGGAAAAACCAACCACGAGAACCCGTTAACGAACGACCGACAGGTAACCCAGGTCCCCCCCCCCCTCAGACGCATCTCTGTCACTTCCACCCGAAGACGCAAAGGATCATTCCGAAATAGCAACGGATGTTTTAAGGTAGGATTCTGAAAATCTCGGTTGGATGGTCATACTAAATTGCAAATGCATATACAGGATGCCATCTTCGTTCCCTTACCTTGAAAAAAGCAGAAAGTATGGCTCTATCCCTCAGAACTTAATAGATTCAACTGGAACGGCGCCAGTGCGGGAATGTTCGTCTGAATGGCCTCAATTGTCTTCTCGTCGGGCAAAATGGCTTTTATGTACAAGCCTGATTTCTATAACGTTGTTGATAGTTGCTGGTACATGTTATTCTCCAAGAAGATTGTCGAAGTCACATAGTGTGGAAACCGATGAAGATTCTTCCCAATCATATCATCATTCGCATTTCTATCATTCAAATGCTCCAAAAAACTTTACAATGACATCAGATGAGATAAATAATTCTAAAGCGATCCCATCCATTTCTTATTCGACTGGCAACGAAGTCGGTTTAAGCGGTGCAACTCCCATCACCACCACCGCACGCAAAGCTCTTAACCCTACTAAAAAGTTTGATCCAGTAGAGACTGAAGTTAAAATGGAAGTGGAAGGTATTTCGAAAAGTAGAATAGGTAAAACACCACCTTCGCCGATAATCTCGAATGCCGATCCTGACACCGAAGCAAAGCTGACTAAGAAATTCTACGAAAGTCAGGCCCCATGTCGAGTCAGACAGCAATTAGTGAATCAAGATGATGCGCAAGCATCACTGTGAATTTGTCTAGTAGTCACCCATGCATGTGGGTCGCATTGTTAAGTGCACTTGTTTCATTTGGTTGTAAAGCTTTCAACAAAAATGCGGGCAACCTTTCATGACTGCTGATGACAACAAGGCAATTCTGTCGCCAATGCCACTAAATCCAGAAATGCATGGATGAAATTTTCAACAACGTGCTGACATTGCTTGGATCATGCGGTTGATGTCCAAGCTAGACTAGTAGAATTTCATTCCATCTAGCACAACCATGTGCAAAACATCAAGGAGACAAACATTCTAGCATTGCGCTAGCTCTGACATCATTTCTGCGCCAGCACGTCGAGTCCAGGAGCTGTGCGAATCAATCAGCTGAAGTTTTGCACGCATGAGAAAAACACCACAAAGGATTCAGTCGCAGTGAACACATGCGCTGCGCGCACTGCACACGACTGGCTTGCATGACAAAGCTTCGATTCACAGCAAACTTGAAGCAAATCTCTTGTGAGTCTGAAGCCAGTGATGTAGCGCGTACCACTACGCGGGCACAAGTCACGTGCGACAACAAAGGGGTTGTCGCGGATATAGAATATAGATAACGTAGATATTAATACAGCATAGGCACGTGGGTTCCGGCGGGACTCATGGCAGCACACCGGAAGTGTGCTGCCCCACGTGCGGCGGCATTCGCGAAAGCTTCGCGAATGATTACGCAGTGCACGATTTAATAAAAATATAATCTTTAATAAAAATAAACACAACTCTTCAAAAGGAAGCAAACGTGCCTTTCCCCCCCCCTGCCTACTTGTGCACGTAGCGCCTCGGCCTGTGAACACCTTACGCGCAACAACCTTTGGCTTCCACACACGGGAAACGATTTGACTAACAATGTCACAGCAGCTAGAAGAACAGCAGGACTTTGGCTCGCAGGCCGTGCAAGGGCACGAGCAGAAACAGGAAAGGAAGGGCGATACGGACGCTAAGGAAGGAGGAGGAACACCTCCACAGGCACCGCCGGGACCAGCACCCGGGATTAAGAAAGCAGATGCAGCAGCAGAGGCACTGGAGAACTTCTACGAGGCGGACGACGAGGACGTGGCCGCCGAAAGCAAGAAGGTCGTAATGGCATTACGAGCCTTGCGACCCAGGGCGAGCAACTACGCCAAACTGAAAGTATCGATAGAATACAAGTATCAGACACATGATGTTTGGGCAGCTATCATGCAGGACATCATGGATTACGAAGCAGACTTACCTCCAGAGTGGGCAGCTTTGTTTAGGAACGACGGGGGTCTGGGCGCCTCGCGGGGGACGACCCAGAGCACCGTCAAGCAGCAGCAGCCGGTACAGCGGAACACCCAGTTCATGTCTGTTAAAACAGCACCGGTTATGATAACGAAATACAACGGGAAAAGAGGTGAGGCAAGGAGGTGGTGGAAGAACGCTAGGAGTATACTCTGCGACTTTACCCCTAACCCCACCGAAAACGACAAGCTCAAATGGCTAGCTATAATAAAGCAAGCCATGGACCTTTACGAGACAGGCAGGACCCGGATCAGGCAGCTAGAGAAAATACACACTACAGTTAGTGGGCTACGAGACGTTGAGGCGATAATGAAGGCTTTTGTAAATGAACAGGATGCTAACTCCCTACCCCAGGCTATTAGAAAATACAGAGCAATGATGCAGCATGAGAGAGAACCTGTTAGAGACTTTGCCACGCGCTTCCAGGATATGATCGACGAACTACATGATTTTAATTACAACACAGGTGATGATCAGGCAAGGTTTGAAGAGTTCAAGTTAAAGATAAAGGAATCCACTTACGTTACGGAGAAAGGCTACACCACGATGGAGGCAGCAGTGCAGGCTATATCCCTACGCGAGCAGGAGCAGGACCGCAAGTTTACCAGCCCTAAGGTACCTGGCATAGGAAACATTAACGCTATTAAGCCGCAGCGAGACTGGTACAAGGACAGGGAAGGTAACCGACGTTGCGGATACTGCTCACGTAAAGGGAAACACACCGCTAAAGACTGCAGAGACAGGAAAGAAGGACGACCCAGGATGACGATCAGGCAGCTCAACGAACACTACGAGAAGTTAAAGAGAAAGAAAGGCAGAGGACAAGGATATAACAACAGCAAATGGCAAGGCAGCAACAACGGGAAGAACAATAAATATAAGAACAAAAAGCAGAACAGTATCAATGCTATACAGCAGCAGATAAACGGAATATTAGATCACCTTAAGCAGGCGCCGACGAAGACAGCAGTACCAGCAACGCAGGACCAAGACAAGCCCATGACCCTAGACGACATAAAGAACTTAGGAGTATGCAACATTAATGACGAAGACGCTAACAGGACTATCAAAGTTGCTATGACCAAGGTTAAAGTTAAAGACAGCTACGGAGACTACAAGAAACTACCTGCCCTTTGGGATAGTGGCAGCATGCCGAAGTCCTTCATAAGCCTAAGCACAGTAAGAAGGTTAGGACTATTGGATCAAGTGACTAAGAAAGAACGTAAATATGCTCAAGCAGACGGAAGCTCTTCCATGAAGACCGTCGGTGAGCTAATGCTAAAGCTACAGATACCTGGCAGCGACGCGGAGACCCAAATCAAGACCCGAGTAGCCATGACTTTATCCATGGAACTACTCCTCGGACAGGATGCCCTAGAAAAATTAGGGGGGATCATATCATTCTACAATCACAAGATATACTTTGCTAAGTTGCCAAAGAAGTCAGCAGGACCATCAGCCAGAACATGATACGGCTTGACGAGTGGACCTCTGAGTCAAGCGTTAATGCGTTAGAGTTTATGGACCTAGCGGACAACAAGCTACCTACACCTACCGAGCTACGGAAGAAGAACCCCGGCAAGACCATCCGACAGATAACGGAGCTACTGGACAAGACCCCCCCAGCTGATGATTGGGATATCGACAAAGGCAAAAAGTACATTAATAAAATATTAAACGAGAAGTACTCTGACATCACCAAGCCGACGACGAAGCCCTCCAGCAAGCTTACCCCAGTAAAGATCGAGCTAAAGAAGGGATACGAAGAGTGCATCATCAATGACCCAGAACATAGGCGACCGGAAGCGGACTGGGAAAAGATAGAGTGGCAGATCAATGAATGGGCAAAGGAAGGGAAGATAGAGCCAAGCAACTCACCATGGAACGTGAGACATGTGCTAGCTAAGAAACCTACTTACCCTTTCTTCCGCCTGGCGCACAACTTCATCCGCCACAACCGAGTAATAAAGAGGATCCAGACACCTACACCAAGGATAGATGACGTTATTGAACACGTCATAGGATACAAATACTACTCTTCCCTAGATAAAAATGAATCATACATGCAGACACCCATCCACAAAACCTCCCGCCCCATTACCGCGTTCTCCAGCAGGCACAGGAAGTGGCACTTCGTCGTATTCCCTTACGGCCTAAGCATATCAGGGGATGCGTTCAGTAGTCAGAACTACAGGGCATACACACATGATGGGATGGCGTCTGTGTTGTGGGTGTTTGTGTTTGTGTATGTGGATGATGACATAATATGTACCAACACAGTCGTCGCTCAGATCTTCCTCCTGGAAAATATATTTATTAGGTTTGCACACTTCGGTTTTACTATTAGACTGCAGAAGTGTACATTCCTAGCTACAAGAATCAAGTGGTGTGGATATTACCTGGAGCAAGGCCGCATCACCCCAAACCCCGAGAAAGTAGCAGCACTACAGCAAGCCCCTAAACCTAAGAATGCAAAGGAGTTAAAGTCATTCTTGCAGACTGCAGCTTGGATACTACGTAGGTTCTCCCCTACCTACGCTAGGACTGCAGCTGCTTTTACTACTGCTTACCGGAAGGAGAACTCTGTAGGCCTCAGCTTCGCTAAGGTGTGGGCCAAGGCTGGCCTTGATGCCCACTTCGATAACCTAATAAAGTTATGCAGCAACACCCTATTGAATGCTAAGCTAGACACTACTAGACCAGCTACCCTATGGACAGACTGGTCTAAGCTAGGTATGGCTGCTGTACTTACCCAAGACCAGCAGATCATACGGGTGTGGGGCAGGGCCTGCACAGCAGCTGAGGCCAAGTACAGCCCTACAAAAGGAGAGTATAAAGCCATGACTGAGGCGCAGAGGAAACTAAGATACTACCTGCTGTCGGTGCCCAGCTTCACCTTAATGACTGACCACAAGCCCCTCCTAGGCATCGACCGCAAGCTCGAAGCGCCTAACGATGAGTATGCAGCTATGAGGGCGGACACGGAAGAGTTTAGGGACAAGAGGACAGTGGTCTACGCACCAGGAGACAAGCAGCTTGCTGACTATTTCAGCAGGCTGTTCGAAAAGAAAGTCCCTACCCAGGTCACCCCTATGGTTAACGC
Source organism: Bigelowiella natans CCMP2755 (assembly GCA_000320545.1). NCBI lineage: Eukaryota > Cercozoa > Chlorarachniophyceae > Bigelowiella > Bigelowiella natans. The sequence goes on from ADNK01001571.1 coordinate 14,606, forward strand.
GATTACCTTCGAGGACGGCGACTTCCTGCCTGAGCCAGAGGAGCTCCAGCACCTTCAAGAACACCTGGATAAATACAAACACAAGCATGAGGTACTTAGTGATAGGATATATGTATACACTAATAATGTTAGGCGTACCTACGTGCCACGGCGGACCAGGGGAGCCCTTCTCTTTACCGCCCATGGACCTGCACACGTAGGAGAAAACCATATCACTGCTCTACTCTACCATTACTACTGGCCCTACAAGCTAAAAGAGATAAGGACATACCTGCGTGGCTGCAGGTGCTCCAGCTTGAAGGCGGCAGGCGTCGCCACCAAGGAGTCCAGCAAGAGCCGTGCATCTAAGAAAATCAAAGCAAGGAACTTCTTAGATATCGTGCAAATTGATGTTTATAAGTACGATGGCTATCACTACCTTACCTTCGTTGATGTGGCCACTGGAAAGTGCTGGGTTAAAAAGATTATCAAGGTCAACGTTGCTAAGAAGAACAAAGGCTTATATAAGCAGAGGCTTACTAACTGCTACCGTACCTGGGAGTCTGAGCTCCAGGCTATCCCTGATGAAGTTAGCATAAACAAGATACCAAAGAAGTTACATGTGGATAATGAGACCTCTCTTCTACAGCTACCACACCCTAATATTGATGCCTCACCTGTATACTATGCCCAGTCCAACTCCAAGGTAGAGCGACTCCACCGCACCTTGGCCAACCTAAGCAGGATAAATAGCACCACACCAGACAAGATACAAGGGTTAGTAAACGACACCTTCACGTCTGGGGGAGGTATCAAGGATAAGGAGAGGGAAGAAGGCGACGACAACGACGACGATACCGAGAGCGAAGACGAGAAGGTCCCGTACGATGGCCGAGTTCTAAAGGAAGGACAGTATGTTAGGGCCAAGGTAAATCTGAGATCGAGAAATAAACAAGACCCCTTCTGGGGTGGCGTTGCAAAGGTTACCGAGAGGAAGGGGAGGAAGCAGTACTACATCTATGATGGGAACAGGGTCACCTTGCGCCACATCAGTCACCTAAAGAATTATGATATCGGTGAGAAGCTCCTAGAGGATGTTAAAGTAAACCCTACTGTGTGGGAGCGAGCAATGCCTTGTTTAGGACCCCGACCTAAGTTCGATGTGGAATATGGAAACAATAAGGTCAGGGTGAACGACGATTGGCGCATGAAGATTGTCTATCTAGGCTACCCTGGATTACGAAATATGGAGAGGGTAGCTATGAAAATAAAGGACGGAAAATATCAGCTACTCTACCTAGCTGTTCCCGACTTACCCTTTGAGCACTGGTATAAGGTCCTGGGGGACCTTGATGCAGAGGGCTGGTATGGACACGAACCTAAGGACGAAGGTGAGTTCTGGGTAAGCGACAAAGGAGATAAGGTTAGAGAGGAATCTATTACCTGGTGGTTGGTGAAGTTCCGAAAGCGATGAAGGTCTAAGGGAATAAGGAAGGAAGGAAGGAGCAACGTGACTTGGGGGAGGTGTAGCGCGTACCACTACGCGGGCACAAGTCACGTGCGACAACAAAGGGGTTGTCGCGGATATAGAATATAGATAACGTAGATATTAATACAGCATAGGCACGTGGGTTCCGGCGGGACTCATGGCAGCACACCGGAAGTGTGCTGCCCCACGTGCGGCGGCATTCGCGAAAGCTTCGCGAATGATTACGCAGTGCACGATTTAATAAAAATATAATCTTTAATAAAAATAAACACAACTCTTCAAAAGGAAGCAAACGTGCCTTTCCCCCCCCCTGCCTACTTGTGCACGTAGCGCCTCGGCCTGTGAACACCTTACGCGCAACAGTGAGTCAAGGATGTGAAGCTCTTGCAAAGTGACCAACAGCACAGCACGATGAGTTCGTGTTGCACGCACTCACAAGCAAGGAGACAAAAGACGTCACTCGTGCTTGTCAGCAGCCATGAGCCAGTGAATGTGTGAGTGGACGAAGCAATTTCAATTCTTGAATCGAACCTTCCACTTCGTGAGAATTCCGGTGTGCAGATTTGCAGAACTTCGCATTGTTGGAACAAGGGAAATCCCATGAGTTTGCGACTGCATGAGCAGTGTGCAGCACAAATGATAAACACTGTTGGCTTTGGGTTGAAAAAGCCTCAGAAGGAAATCATGTTATTGTCGCATTCACAAAATAGCATGCATTCATCCATCACACACAATAACTTATTTACGACGACAGGCCTGATTACGATCGATGATGATGAACACTAAGTGTGTGCGCACTACCGACACAACTCTTGACTGCACAGCGATCTAACCCAAGTTGGCTACCACAACGCAAAGCAACTCACAAAATAGGAGGCAGGTGATAATGAGACACCTATTCATCTGCATAATGAAGTCAAACATATTTTTCATAGGAGTCTAATTCTGTAGATCAAACGAAAGTAGCATGCGGAGCGGCGTCAGTAAACAATAACCCATGTTTGTAACATTGTCAGCACAAACGTCAAGATGGATCTTTCTCCAAGAAGTGGGATGGAGATAGATTCGCTTTCTGCCGCTGTGAATTCCAATCGTTCTAACAACTCCCGTCTAAGCTCCACCGCATCTTTTAGAACTGATCGTCCCCATCATCAAGTACCATTGTTTCGATTCTCAGAGGATGGAAGTTCCCATAATCGCGGCGGGCTGGGGTCTGATATCTTATTGAGCCCTCACACCCCGGCTTCTTCCAACTCTCATGATGCCTGGCCTTCTTTTAAAGACCCCGATAAGTTGCATAGGTTTTCATCTCTGACAGGATCAAGTGGAAGAAATAGTCATGTCATAGACTCCCAAAAACTTTTTGGGTCGATGAGACGTGGAGAGAGCAAGTTTGGAAATAATTCATCAAACTCAGGAACTCCTACCACTACCTCGATAAATAAGAATAAAGTAACACTAAATTCCATACCTAGATATAGTCCTCGAGCTACCACTGCTTCTCCTACGCAAAAAGTCCAGATTAGAGACTCAAATGGCCCGAACAGTATCGCTGTTAGTGAGGGCTCACAAACTGGTGGTGGGAGATTTCACCTACGTAACAATGGAAATTTACAACAACAATCGACTAGTAATGGCTTTTTAGAGGCCTCAGTGGCAGCAACAGGTTCTAATTCAGTGATGACCACCGAGGATCCGACCTATCCCCCTTCATCTCCTCCTCCTTCATCTCCTCCTCCTTCATCTCCTCCTCCTTCATCTCCTCCTCCTTTGTCTCCTCCTCCTTCATCCCCTGCTCCTCATCCAAGGTCCCAGGGCTGTTTTTCTAGTATTTCAAGAGCGTTGAAAGGATTAGTTCCTAAACCGCGACTAAGAGTAGCAGTAAGGTTGAACTACCGACCCGTTATTCGAAACCCACATCCCCCTACAAGAAGTGCCCTCCCTCCTCCCACCCCTCGTGCCTCCCACCACAGAGATACTCACTGGGCCACCACAAATATAGGCACAGAATCTGGAAACAAGACAGAAACCTTGATGTTGAGCAATAATAAGCCAGAAATAGAGGACAATATACCAGATAAATTTAAAGATCCTTCTGAAATTCACAGGTTGCTGGTACGCAACAAAAGCAAGAGGCATCCTTATTCTAGAGATACTACCTGCGATATTGCTATTGGTGCTGAAGAAATAAAGCATGGAACGAGCTCCAACAGGGATAGTGTAAAAACAGTAAATACTGAAACCCTAAGACAATCGAATCCACAACAAATGAACAGTGGAGGGCTACGGGCCTTTGCAGGCGCAACAAACAACTGCACCTATAAACATGAGGAAAACAGGTTATTGAGGAAAAGCCATCTCCCTGAGGAAAAGAACACTCTGGTCTCAAAGAAACAATATAGCTATCAAAACTTTGATCAGGTCAAGTCTCCCCGAATCGAAGATAGACGTGTTGGAAACTCATCTTTCCACGGTGCGCAATTCCAACCAGGTGTTCATGGTGGGAATGATGGTGGCGGACAAACTAAACATCGTATAGTTCAAGACAATGGAATGGCTCAGAGAGAAATGCGTGCCAACAGGAATTTTCGTGATGTTTCAGTGCCAGTCTTCCAGGATATGCAACAGCAATTTTATTCTAAATCCACGAACGGAAATCCAAATATAGTGAACTCAGACTTACGCCTTCCACATGAGAGAGCTTCTGAATTCCGACCCTCATCAAGAATTACCTCACAGAATTCTTTCTCTAAAAATCCTCGGCGACATTCCATTTCTCATCCAATGATGTTGGCCGGAGGAGTCGAGGCTAAATTTGATGCACGTTCTAAAAGACAAGGTCAAATATCGACCCCTTTTCCAACTTTTCAGTCCCAGCCTATGCAGAGAAGCGTAAGTAATTTGAAGCAGTCAGACTGGAGAGCACCACAAAATCATTTTATGGCCCAAGCACCAGTAATCATTAAACAGCCACGGCAGCAATTCGTAATACGGCGGATGTCTAGAGCTCATTCCATGGAAAATCCAAAAAACAGTGCTTACCTAATGCAAGCGGGCAAAATTTCTCATATGGGGGGTAATTTTAGCCAGACACAGCGTCGGGGGGTAGTTGGGGGGATTTTGTGTGCAGTTGAAACAAAGATGATGATACCTAGCGACATCACTTACAAAGGAAAAAAGTACATTGGTCCAACCCTTGGCAATCGTCCCACGTACAAATCGAAACAAACTTGGCGATATTCAATCTATCCACATGGTGTTTCTGAACAGAATGGTAAATTAAGGGTTCAAATAAAACGTAAGGGACTAAATCCAACATACCCTCCTTATCCAAACACGATAGAAGGACTTTTAGAAGCGGCATATTTTCGAGATCAAGAGACGTTTAAACTTTGGAGGGCTGGAATCCTGGTCAGAAAACCAAAGTTTAACTTTGAACACAATAGCGGTGGAGGCAAATCTTCCTTCAGCCCAATTGCTTGCAAATAATTTGTACTTATGCACATTATGTCAAAAAGTTATAGTACAAAACTCGCTCACAGATCCAACGTAAAGTCAAGATGATCGGCGTGCGAGGCAATTTCATTTGCAATGCGATGCACGATGCAGCATGGGACGACCGAGTGCCGTCGCAATATGTCATCATCGTTACATTCAGACATTGCTTGATTGTGCACCTCATCGATGCGCGAACGCACTCAACTGGTCAGTCGCATTCATTCATCTAGTTGTGTCGTCTTGGCCGTTCTAGTGTTGGTAGCGAGATCGACATGCACATCATTTGTCCTAGCTAGGCTGGTGATGTCGCTCGCGCGCGCTTTTTCCAGAGTTAGACCTGCTAGCCTGGCTAGCTGGAGGCGTCCATGCTAGCTAGCTAGCTAGGCTAGCTAGCATGCTAGCATGTGTCGGCGCACGTTGATGATGCGCGACGCTCCAGCTAGCCAGCGCTGTGGAACAAACCACAACAAACATCTAGGCTGGACGTGCTAGCCAGCGCTGTGGAACAAACCACAACAAACATCTAGGCTGGACGTGCTAGCATGGCTCTGCGCTCATTTCTAGATTTGTGTTTTCTGTCAGCTAGTCACTTCTAGGGTTCCAGCGTTGGCTAGTTGGTGATGGCTCTCTTGCACCAAAGTTCCAGAGTTCTGGAGTTGTGCGATGGCGCGACGACAAGCCATTCCAGCATTCTAGATTTTTGCACATCATCTGCGGACCATGCACATTGCTAGCTAGCTAGATGCACTGCTAGACTGGCACACTTGCTAGGTGAGAGCTAGAGAGTGATGCCACCCACCAACTGCTAGCTGACGCGATGCAGCGCAGACCCAGAGCTAGAGAGTGCCGGGCCCACAACTCCAGAACTGCTGTCAAGTCTCTAGGCCTGCACATGCCAGCATGCTGTCATGGGTGAGTCACAACAATGGTTGCAAGGCAATGTCTAGAATGTGTGTGCGTGCAGCCGACAAGATGCCAGACTTCATTTGCGCCTGCCTAGCCGCGTGCGCAGCTACAGACTAGCTAGCTGCCAACTGTGGCTAGCAAGACTCACCTAGCTAGCTAGATGGAGACATGTTCGTGACTGCAGTGCATGACGAGGGCATTTCAGCCATCATGCCATGCAGCGCACCATGCTAGCCACTGTGGAGGCCATGCGATCGGGCCAGCCTAGCCCAGATGGTGGCTAGCGGGGCAGCTAGCTGTGGCGCAGCTCCTTGCAGGCGCCACCATCGCAGCACGCAGCAACGATGTCAGCATGCATGTCAACTTCTCTCTCAACACGCAATGCATGGCAGCAATGTCTCGATTGTCGTGCAGCGTGGAGCGCGGCAGCGATGCAGCAACGACAACAGCGAAAGCGAAGGAGCATCGAGAAGCGCAAGCCAAGGCGCACACGGCAACACAAGTCGCACCGGAGCGCACGTGCACAAAGAGTGCGCTTTTTTCCGAGCAGCACCCAGGGCAGAAAGTTCCAGAACTTTCCTTCGACTGGCAACCAGTGCCCAGGGTGAGCTCTGGAGTTGAGTTCTGCGCATGCGCTCCCTTTGTGCGCTCCCAGTTTGCTCTCATCACTTCGCCACCCGCACACAACACTTCGAGGCCTCGAGAAACAGAACTCAAAATCCCAATTGACAAGACAGAACTCAAAGTCCCAATTGACAAAACAGAACTCAAAATCCCAACAGACAGAAGACTTCAAGCAACAAAGAAAGAACAAAAACCCCAAACCACAAAAGTCCCAAAACCACAGAAAACCAAACAAAAGCAAAGAAAACCAAACAAAAGCAAAGAAAACCAAAAAAGGACCGAGAGACTGACGATGACAAAAGTTGACAACAACAGCAGACCAACCCTCGAGAACAACAAAGACAAACAACCGACAAGCACGACACCAGCAGAGACACTCCAAGAAGTGGTCACACAGCCCACTCCACGAGCAAGGCCCACGCACGACGTCGGCGACGAGGCACACCGACACTCAGACACATCGCCCCAACAAGCTTGCACTTCAGTGCCACCCGTTCAGAAGCACGCAGCCTGCCTTGACCACGAGATCAAGGACGATGGCCCGGCTGCGGCCGTTTTGCATGCGAACGGTTTCAACGACGCGCTGCATCACTGTGCCATGCCTGTGGCCGCAGAGCCGCCAAAAGTTTTTCCAATGAACACTCGCATGCCAACGCCTCCCATCAAAAGTGACAGTGATGATGCAACACCGCGCAGCGCGACATGGCTAGCTCGATCACTCATTCGGTCAAATGAGTCCGCATCATGTTGTTAGATTGCCAGTGAACTCCGCACTGCTGTGCTGTGCTCGCTGCAATTGATGTTTGAGTAGATCTGTGGTGCAAGCTAGCTAGACTAGTTGAGATAGACACATGCCATAGCACATGCATGCAGCAACACAATTCTAGAATTGCGCTCTCGCATTAAATCCCAGAATTATCCAGCCCTGCTACACTGCGCTTCAACACAACACAGCGATTGGTTTTCGCAGAAACTACCAGGAACGCCACTACGGTCTGCATGCCACTTCAGCATTGGCTCGAACAAACAGCAGTGACATGACAGCTCTACAGCCTCAACGCACGTGTATTTGAGCCACCAGGCTTACGAGCTTTCGCAGCTAAGCGCATGTCTAGATGTATGGCTACTCGTGATTTACGTAAACGTCACACGAGAAATTATTCCCAGAGGGAACCTACTACTACTACTACTTTCTGGTTTAAGTATAACATCTACTGCCAACGACAAGGTGTGTCGAAGAGTTAAATGTTGATCAATCAAAGCTTCAGAGTCTAGAAGAGTTTATCTGCAACAGGAACTCCGGTCTTTGCTTCTTCAGCGAGCACGCCCAATGCAGCGAGCATAGCAAGTCGTCCGTTATTGAGCTCCTGGTTCTTCCTTTTCTCAGCAGCATCAGCATTCTTGGGCATCAAGCCAAGGGGGTCGAACCCATAGTTTCCACCTTCCTTGCCATCCTTCAACTGAACAAAAAATTATTTTTCAAAAATAAGATAATAATACTTAGATATTGATTTCATAAATGAATTACTGCTCCGATAGCTGCGTGCCATTTTGGAAGACCCTCCTTATCGAAGAAAGTGCTGCTTCGAACCAATTCTTGAATGACAGCTTGAGCTAGGGCGATTTTTACGATAGACTGAGATACATTAATGTTTGTTATGATCTATAATCCTGAAATTATTAACTAAATTACCGGGTTCTCAGCAAGAACGTGTTTGTACTGCTGCCAAGCGGTGCCAGCAGCATCAGCGTTAAAAGGATGGAACTTCTCAGCGAGGATCTGTCCAACGACAGCCATCATACCGAGGCGACCGTGTTGGAGCTCAGCATCACGATACCTACGACGAGCTAATTGTAAGAGAGCTACCAAATAGCGGGTGCTCAAAAATGATTGTTCGGCTCTTTTGATACTACTTCAAACAATCGTATCTAATACCTGTTGATCACAGCCTTATCAACATCACGGGAAAGTCCGGCTGGATCCCATCCTTGAGGCTTTTGGAAGATGATATTGTCGTAAACTTTGCCAGACCTACGATGAATCTAGGTGGTTAGACCGACGATTTACCAAGTACCATGACCTAACTACTCGTCATGTTTTCTTCTATGTAATAACTCAAACTCACATCTTGTCAAGCTCGTTCCATCCAACGTATCCAGACTTAGCACCGACGTTGCGCTTCAATCCACGAGGAGCCGCCCTGACCATTGACCTCAGGCCAGTCTTAGGAGCAGTGGTTCGCGCTGCAGGGGCAGCGGAAACGAGTCCAAGTAATGCAACACTGAGATACTAAAGAGCAAATGCTTGTTAATCGATGATTTCAATTCATTTACACTACATAACTTCTATGCTCCTTCTCCACCGGTAAGCGCTCCCACCATCTTCTACTTCTTTCAGATATATAGGAAAAATACCAGCATGTTTTGAATTTGGTTGAGGACTGCACGAGGGGGGTCCGCGTCAGGTGTGCTGGAGTATGTGTGTTACGTGCGCGTTAAGGTCAAGAGCAATTTCAGACCTATCTTTTGGAATTATCGGTCATTCTTGTCCTTAATTACAGCAATATCGCTCAAGTATTGATGTCGCATCAATTAAAATTACATACAATATGTCATCGAAAGAAATACACCAATTCCCGAATTTCTCTTGTATCTATGCTATCACAAACGGGGGTTTTAGGGTAAAATCCAACTCCAAATGCTTATTTCAACAAAAAAAGTCCTGCATTCAAGAGCAACATTCAGTTTGGATTCGCATGCTTGCTCTTGTGGAGGTGCATGCGAAGAGAAGAAGAGAAGATTGTGAGGATATGTAAAATAGGTGAATATACCCTAATTTATATTCTACGGCAATTAAAGTGCTGTTTGAATATTGAAAAGCCTCAATGTTACATGTCGTAACACCAAAATACAATGGTATATCCCCTGCCTGTAAGTTGCCGAACAAGCCAAAATATTGGCATGCCTACAATCGTCGCAAGGTTTGTTCATCCTGCATTTCCTATTCGTCCATAGCCGAAACACATCGACTAAAATGGCCTGGGAATTTGGGTTACGGCATCACATCCAAATCTTCTTCGGAATTAGTTGCGCTGAGTTTTTACCGAGCCGGCCCATCGCAGCAATCACAGGAGGGGGAGGAAGCAGTCTACATCGAATTAGGTGAATGGACACGATGATCATATTGTCATTATATCGCTAGATGAGCAGTAGGTGGTTGGTTCTTGTTGCGTAATCCAAGATTGTGTGTGTTAACCAACTTCATCATCGGGACACCTTTCTTTCTTTCTTTCTTTCTTTCTTAGGCAGGGTTGATTGATGGCGATGATGAGGAGGATCATGTTGCGACGATTGCCACCCTCATCGTCATATACCCGTTCTATACTGCCACCATTTGTTGAGCCGTTGGTACATCGAGTAATGAATTCGCAGAAACAGCTCGCAACTACTCTTCGTGAAGAACAACTACTAGTCCCCATTCGCATTTGTTCCCGCGGTAATAAGTAATAACAAGCACCTTGTGTGGTGTCTCATGTCTAGACTTGTAACATGTCGGTTAATCTGTTCATTTTCGTCTGTAAGTTGAATGATTCACGTATAATACAGGAGGAAGTCTTTCAAGAAGCTGCAGGGCACTTCGTAGGACGATGTCCACATCTTCAAAGAGGAGGGGGGCCAGTTGTTATCAACGGGAGGAAGATGGTCAAAATTTATCCCCGGGAGAACTTAATACATCATTGGTCAAAGAATTGGAGGGGAAAGTTCATAAGGTAGTCGTTGTAACAACACGCATATCAACAACACAACCCTAATAATGCAGCAGCTGTATGTAGCACCTACAGCAGCCATTACTTCTGACTCTGAGAGATAGATTATCTGACTGCTACTAAGTACATATA
>ADNK01001571.1:30000-34227 GCA_000320545.1 Bigelowiella natans CCMP2755
CCCTATCTTCCTTAACACTTGCTGCTGCTGCTGCTGCTACTGCTACTACGTACTTAGTGGAAGACGTATTGGATTCCATCCAGATCGAAGAATGGTTGGATATCTCCTGGTATTATCATGATGATATATATATATATATATATATATATATATATTGCAGCAGCAACAACAACAGCAATATAGAAGAAGAAGAAGAAGAAGAAGAAGAAGAAGAAGGATCAGGAGGAGGAGGAGGAGAATACGAAGGCAAACAGCAGATACTACTACTACTACTACTACTACTACTACTACTATTTATCATCAAACTCTTCCTCTGTTTGCTGTTTGTGCTGCTGCTGCTGCTGCTGCTGCTTCCATTGTAGAAAGCACATGCAAGTATTGGGGATGCTGAAGGAGTTAGGTAAGTTGTGTTACGCAGCTATCTACCATATGACGATGATGATCATGGAAATCAATCATAATTTAGTACTTGCTGTTATCATCTGCAGCTACATTCGTCCTCTTCTATCCTTTTCACTATTTATCATCGTTGTCTTAGTTGCCATCACGTTCATATGTACAATGATTACATCTTGGTGATCTTCCATTGCTCGTATTTGTTATCACCAACTCATCAATTATCATCATCACCTTCTATGTGTGCTATTGTTGTTATTGTTGTTGATATTTGTGTAGATTCTGGTTAAATTTCCAGGAAGAGTCAGTGGCCATCAAACAATATTAATAATAATAATAACAATAATAATACTCTCACAACAATGATGACGATGTATATTTGTTTCGATTTGCTGTCATTATTGTTATTATTACTACTATTTTTATAGCAATGAAGACGACGACGACGATGATGATGATAATGATCATAAAGTGTATTATATTATACTATATCATTTCTAGTCTTTCATTACCTTCAAATGATGGACGTGATGAGCGCTCAAGTGAATGGCTTATTAATGCTCTTAGCAATGCTGTAAGTTAGGAAATCTACTAATGATTGCCATTACTTGCTTCTTTCTTAACACTAAGTAGTAGTAATACTAGTTGTAGTTGTAGTAGTAGTATTTGTTGTTGTTGTTGTTGTTGTTGTGTATGTCTTTCTTCATTTAGCATTGTCATGAGCATCATATCTCAGTAACCCTTATGCAACATCATGTGGTCATTCTCATCGTTTGTGTAGAATAATTGTATGGATTGTAATTCCCATTATGATCCTGAATAATATATGTGATGAAACACATGATGATAAAATATGTTCTTGTTTATATAGGGAGATCTTGACGCTGCGTATCGCCACTACCAAATAGAGTACCATGATCGGGTAGTAGAGTACTAAGTCAGAACTTCATGAATAAACAATGCCAAGGATTTGGGGGGGGGGGGATGAGGATTGGATAACAAATTATGATGCTAAGCTGCTACCAATTGTGACGGCTTGTATCATCATCATCATCATCATCATCATCATCATATTCGTCGTCATTTGTTCAGGCCAAACGATTTCCACAACCAACAATATTTCGATATTTGCTTCGAGGGGCAGCACTAAAAGGTGGTGGTAGCAGCAGCAGCAGCAGCAGCAGTTTATCTTCTTGTTGTGCTCTTTCAGTAAGCCCCCCCCACAGCAATCTTGCCATCGTCATCAGGTGACAGTGCTTTCGGCTTAAAGGTTTTGAGAGAAATGATACGTAGAAGGTCTGTCAATATCATCATCAGCAGCAGCAGCAGATACACCAATAGCAATATATGAGCTCAATAACAAACTGAGCACGCACTCCGGTTTGATATGTCCAAACACACACACACACACACACACACACAGAGAGAGAGAGAGAGAGAGAGAGAGAGAGAGACTGCATGTGTAGATATTTAATTTTTCCACTGTTATTATCGTTTATTTGCTGCTATTTGTGCTACTACTACTACTACTACTACTACTACTACTAATATTATTATTATTGATATCCATCAAGTGTGAGAATAGGATCCTCTGATCTAGAAGGAGCTCTCCGCAGCACAGTGGAGGGAGGAGATGTTGATTCTATGAACAAGATGTACTAATACTACTATTATTATTATTATTAATAATAATAATAATAATATACAGACGATAATGGATGATGATGATGATGATGATGATGATGATAATGAGCATAGATGTGTCAGTGAGTGGTAATCACGAGAGGACGGAACTATCAGCCGTTTTTAGTCGTAATATTTTAATTACACATATGTAATATGTGTGCAAATACACACACACACACACACACACACACACACACACGTATTACATACGCACAGAGATTGCGAGAGAGAAAGAAAGAGAGAGGGGGGGGGGAGAAAGAGAAATAGGGAGATAAGAAGGAGTACGCGCAACCGTATTGATGTTGAAAACGTATGATTTTTTTTCCATTGAATCAGGATTAGGTTAGTGGCAATGAATGAAACGAAAAGAAAGGGGGGGGGGAAGGACGAGAAAGAAGAAGAGATTCAAGATGCAAAATTGCTAAAGTGTTTATTTCCTTCTGTCATCACTCCAAGAACATTATCGATCATTTTTGGTAATTGTGATTAGTAGTGATAGTAGATTTTAAAATTATTAATGATGATAATAAAAAGAGAGAGAGAGGGGGGGGGGGGGGGGGGAGAGCGGAGTAATGATGACTAACTGCTACGATGTGCCTATCCTCCTTTAAATTGACGAAGTACACATCATCATCTTCATCAGTAGTATCCATAGATACGCTCCTTCTTCTTCTTCGGCTTCAAGCCACTCTCTGCTAATAATGCTATATTTACTACTACCACTACTACTATTCTTTCCACCTACATAATACAGATGTGTGCGCTTCCTCATCCAATCCAAATGAGGCTGATAGATGGGTACTACCATCAAGAACTACTGAAGTAGTAGTAGTCGTCAAATAAAACCTACATTTAAGTTCCAGTCGTTATCATCGTCGCCATCATCGTCATAACCAACATCCTCATCATTATCATCTTATATCTTAGGAGGAATATTTGGAGAGAAAGTGTGATCAAAGCACTGAAATGAAAAGGCGATTTGATAATCCTAGCATCAATCTTGGCCTGGTTGGTGACAATGATGATGATGATGATGATGAATACAGTAAGGAACATGAAAGAAGAAGAAGAAAACAAAAAACGAGAGGAATAGTAGTAGGAGAAGGATAAGGGGGGAAGGAGATGTGTGTTTGATGAAATGATTTTCAGGAGGAAATCCATTGCAGCATATCGATCATCGTGTAATTATCATCATCATTATCATCATCATCATCATCATCATTTTTATGGTTCTTTTCTTGAGCAGTAACATCCCATTTAGTATGATCTGTGTGGTTTATCGTCATCATTTGATAGCTCTTCTAAGATTCTCTTGTTGATGTTGTTGTTGGTATTATCGTTGGTGGTGGTGGTGGTGGTGGTATTGCCGTACTACAGGCCGCTGTTTATGCTGCCAAGGGGCAAATCAATCAAACGAAGACTGTATTGATAAATATAGATGTTTCTACTACTACTACTACTACTACTACTATTCCTATGATAAATATAGATGTTTCTACTACTACTACTACTACTACTACTCCTTCAATTTTTCCGGTGGGTTAGTACATCTTGTTTGACGTTGATTCCTCTTCTTTCTCCTAAATTATAATAATAATAATAATAATGATAATAATGATAATAATAATAGCGGATGAAAAGGTGGGTACAGATGATGCGACGAGTGCAACGAATTGATAGCAGTAGTAGTAGTGCTGGTGATGATGATGATCATCATCATCGTCACCATCATCATGGGGAAGAAGAAGAAGAAGAAATCGGAGGACGAAGGATAAGAAAAAGACTACCAATAGAACAACAACAGCAACAACTAGGAAAGGTGATATAAGGAGGGGGAGGGGGGGGAGGATGCACAATATCTACCAGTATTACAGAATCTACTAGACGGAGATCATCATCATCATCATCATCATCATCATCATCCTTATCACTACTCCTACTAATTAATACTACTACAACATACAGCTCTCTTCTAGCTCCGAAAATGATGATGATGATGATGACTTCGCATCATTCTTATCATCATCATGATGAACATCATCATCCAATGTTGCGAATTATGATGAGAAGGCGTGTTCCCGGCAACTCCATCCTCGAGATGAACAATTGCCAGTTAGCATCAGGGTGATGATATTATACTTCTCG
>ADNK01001570.1:0-35584 GCA_000320545.1 Bigelowiella natans CCMP2755
GATCCATAATAATGACGATAATAATCATGATGACACCCATAGTCGTTACTACATATAATAATGATAATAATAATAATGATAATAATATATTCTTGAGGATGGATTTCTTTCCTCCAGTACGTAATCCTGACCTCCCTCAACCTCTTCCCCCCCCCCTTCAGATGCACTTTGACACTGACGAATCGAAGATAAAAGAGGGCTCGGAGGTGATTCATCCACGACACCTATTTATTATTAAGCTAAATGACATTTGTTTGTCCCTTTATCACCGGTTTCTCCTACTGATTTTCTTAGTATATTGTAGTTGTGACGATCATTATATAACACACTGACTTAACTACAACTACTACTACTACTGCTGCTACTACTGCTTCTTAGGTTCGGCATCCAATAGTCTCTTGTGTACTATATCTTACAAAAGGGCCATCAGCAAACCCCACTTTAGTCACAAATCACCGTTTTTTCTCTGCTTCAATGAGTCCGTCTTCCTCCTCCTCCTCCTCTTCATCATCATCATCATCACCATCATCATCAAAGGGTTGGATGATCTCTCCCGAAGAAAACCGACTCCTTGTGTTTGATGGTTCATTACTGCACGGTGTTGTACCCTCTGCCCCCTTGCCCAACCAGAAGAAACAGCAGCAACAACAGCCTCCTCAGCGTCGATTAACGCTGATGGTAGGTTTTTGGGGGTATGATCCTTCTATTTCTTCTTCTTGTTCTTCTTCTTCATGTAGCAACAGCAACAACAACGAGAACAAGATTCCTGAAGAAGAAGAAAAAGAAGAGGTAGAGGTGAAGAAGAATAACAAGTGGAATGATGATATTTCATGGGGTCCAAATGCTCTTCCACCATGGAGAAAGACCATCAATGCTAGTACTACTTCCTCTACCTCCCCTCCTCCTCCTCCTCCTCCTCCTCCTCCTCCTCCTCCTCTACCTCGATGGGTGAAGGAACACTTGGAAGCTAGAGAGGAGTTCTTGAGAAGGGAGACGAAGACGGGAAAGAGGGAGGTCAGATCCAACAACTTTGACTACTCCTCGGATGTGTTACCTATGGATGATGATGGTAATGATAATGATGCAAGCTCTGCAAAGAATCAGCAGCGGTGCAGGCGTGTTCCTTCCGAGGAATTCATCCAGATTTCTCCAATCTACGAGTCAGTATCATCGTCATCGTCATCGTCATCATCATCATCACTGCATGAAAACTATGCAACTGACAGTGGTGATAATGATAATAATGGAGGCGATTGTGATCGTAGTAGCTGCAATAAGAAAGGGATAAGGATGATGATGGCCGCAAGCGAAGGAGGAGGAGGAGGAGAAGAGTCTTTATTTGATAAGAGGCTGACGAGTCTTAGTGAGGTACTACGAAAAACCTATACTCCTCCATTCACATACTACTACTACTGCTACTACTGCTACTGCTACTATCTCTTTTTTTGTCGGTGATGACATCATTCTCCACAGTGTAAGTAACATGTGTGTTGGTTGTTTGTGGTGGTGATAATGAAGATGGACATTGTTGGCAACTTCTTCCTTCGATCTCGGGACGAAATAGAGTATCGTATCACTGCATCAATGGCCTCTCCTCCACCACCACCTCCTCAACAACGAAATACACTATCATCATCATCATCATCATCATCAGCGGCAGCAGCAGGAGCACCATCTTCGACACCACCACATCATGGACAAGAAGTTGCCACGGAGGTGACCAGTATCATTCGTACGCTACTACTGAGCAAGGTGGATACTGTTTCCATGAAAGAAGCTCATCTTGAAGATCTGGAGGTACTTCTTCTTCTTCTTCTTCTTGTGTTGTTCATCTTATCCCACGCTATAAGGAGCAGTGTATGCTACAAACTGCCGCTCCTTTGTGCGAAGTGTTTTACGCTTAGGAAACACAGAGGGGGGGGGGGGGACGTAGAAATTATATTGCTTAATCACTGATTATTATCGTGATTTGATCATCAGCGACTGTGTGAGATCATGGAGGAGGAGGAAATGGCTTGCCGTTTTGCTGCTATACAAGGAGATATCATCATTCATGATGACGATGATAATGACACCGAGACTTCTGGCAACAACACCACGACGACTAGCTTCAAGTTGATGCAATTTCTTTTGCAAGGCCTCCTTCAGCCCCCGGGATATGCTTTGCCATCATCGTCATCATCCAAAACCAAGTCCCAATATGACGATATTGCTTCGATGGTTGTGTCGTCTCGATTCGCTATGTTTTGCGCATGTATCTTAGCAGTGTTTTGTCAAGAAGGAGCGGAATCGGCGCTCAGAGAGGATATACTATCGGCAGCAGCAGCAGCAGCAGCAGCAACAACAACAACGACAACAACAACAACAGTTCTTAGAGAAAGAGGAGGGGGGGGCGGAGGACCAACAGCAGAAAGAGTAGGAGATGGAAGCAGAGGAGGAGGAAAAGGAGGAGGATCGTCGTGTGTGTTACTACTAATCTCTAGAGCCCTCTCATTTCATCTAGAGAATTTAAAATACTTGACCAATAGTAGCAGTTATCGTATTAGTACTCGTGTTAGTAGTAGTAGTAGTAGTAGTAGTAGTAGCAGCAGCAGTGCTCCCCTCCCTAACGGTATTGGTGCTGTCGAGGCTGCTGTCGTTTCTATAACTCAACTCCTTAGTCAAATGCTACTGTTTAATCACGATAATCATCACTATGATGATGATGAGGATGATGATATTGATGGAAAAAAGTATCAGCATCAACAGCAGCAGAAGAAGAAAGAGCAGGAGGAGGAAGAAGAAGATTCTAAATCGAAGATAGGCACAACAAAAGAGGAGGAGGAGGAGGAGGATGAGCCCTGTAAAGTTGCTATCAAAGCTCTCAAATCATTGCTGGTGATGCTGAATGACGGTGGTGATGCAAAATTGACAACGATTCCACCCACATCACCAACAACAACAACAACAACAACAGCGTCAATGAAATATGGAACAATAGGGAGTAGTAGAAAGAGCGATGTTCTAGAAGCTGTTGGCGCTGCGGTATGGAACTTCATCATTTCAACGTGGGAGAAGAAGAAGCAGAAGAAGAAGATGAATAAAACCGCGCTTGAGCATAAAATCGGAAACGATGATGCCACTCATAGCAGAGCAAGTACTACAAGTAGTAGTAGTAGTAGTAGTAGTAGTAGTTGTTGTTGTTGTAGTCGTACGCAGCCTTCCTACAACTTTGCAAAGGCTAGGAAGATAATACGATCTTCGGGTGTGCTGGATGTACTTTCAATGCTTTCCAAGTTAGTGTTTGAAGACCAGAAACATGCAGAAGCAGAAGTCACAATGGCTGCTGGTGCTCTTGCTGCTTTTATGTCTACATATAGCACTGTTGTATTACGTCGTTCGGATGCTGCAGTTAATGATACCGCACGGCTGAAGAATACCACCAGCCTCAAAGAGAAAGAGACGAGCAATTTGGTATTACTGGGGGTGGGGGAAGAGGAGGGAGTAACCTCCGAAGAAATATTAGTGTTGGAGGAGGCAAATAAGGCTGTCTTAGAATCAGGCGGATTAGAAGCGTACGTCCTCGACACATATAGCTTATTATTTGATGAAGAAGGTCTGCCTAGCTACTCCGATGCCCGAGAAAGAATTCAAATCTTGCGAGATTTGTATTATATGGCTCCTAAGCAAGTTGAATATGTTATTGAGGAAGAGGGTTTCCTACCTGATTTTTCTTCATACATTCCTATCATGAAGAGAGCAAGGAAGCAGGATGATTCTCGAAGTAGTAGTAGTAGTTGTAGTGGTAGTAGTAGTAGTAAAAGAAGGCTGGATAAGAGCAGCATCAACAGGATGGAAGAGGATACACGCGTTGGAGATAGATTTATTATTGCTCAACGTGCACAAAAGGCAAAGATTGTAGACTAGAGACGCTGTAACTAATAATGATTTTCATTGTGATGATGATGACTCTGATCTTAAAGCATGTCAAATGATACGATAGGTAGCCAAAAAGCGATGGTGGATCATGTTGTTAATTTTATGATTCAACTCATTCGATCTCACTTTGATTTACACAGCCACAACCACAGTCACAGTCGAACAGACGCGCACACAGATCATGTACATGTAGCCGCATGTGCCATGCATGCTGCATGGGAAGACCCCACAGGTTGCACACTTTTTGACGCTGCTTGCAATAGACACACTAATCTTATCTAGCCATCATGCTCTAGCTGATTTGACTCAGATCGACTTCCACACGAGCGCATGTGTAGGTTGCATAGATTGCTCTCAGCTAGGCTAGCAGGGCACGCGCATCGTTCTTGCTAGCTTGCAGCAATGGACCGCCATCAGCAAAGCGCACGTGGTAGTTCGATTATGTTCTGCTTCAGTCAGTAGCTTTGTGCACATACAAGCACTGGTACATGTGCACGAAATCGTGTTTTTGTTGCTAAAGTGTTGATCATGATTGTCTGAGCACAACCTCTGCTTTGTTGCCCAATGCGTACAGAGCATTGACTAGATTGAATATATCGTGTCTAGTCCTTTTGTAAACAGCGTGGCATTGTTGCAACGTCGCAGGCGCCCGTTGTACGCATGTACTACACATGATGAACATCACATGCATTCTGTGCAAACGGACTCATAGCCGCGCACAAGTGAAATATTGCCCACCGTGATGATCACGCGCAGCGCGCGTGGCAACAACAAGCACCAGACACCCAAAAAGGGAAGAAAGCACAAAAAGAACCAACACGCAACGTTGGATCTCGATTCAGAATGCAATGATGACGACTGTGGCTCTGATAGGAAAAGTCATGATCTGTCTCAATGCCTTCGCGAAGTTACTTCAACACTGTCTGCAACAATGGAACGCAAAGAAACTCCTCAGTGGAACACAATGAAAAAATTGTGTGAAATGCTGACCACAATGGTCCAGTTAGTTGATGAGAAACAACAACAATTGCAGCAAGATCAAAAAGACATGCAGGAGGAAAACGCTGGGCTTAAAAACAAATTACTGAAACTTGAAGAAGAACTGACTTATATCAAGGAACATCAGAAGAATGGCACAATGGAAGCTCAACCCTCCTCGATGCAACGGACCTCGAGAACTTACGCTAGTGTCACAACCTCATCACGCGCTGATGAACCTCATGGTCGAGATAAATATCCTGAAGCAGAAGTACAAAGACTAGCTGAGCGAAAGAATAGCCAGAGTTGGCAAGTTCCAAAAAGTCACGCCAGGAATCAAAGGAAATACAACCGGAAGTATAAACAGAACGTGCTCATATTGGAACTTGACAAAAAAGCCATGCTGCAAGCGGGGGGCGCCATTATGGCCTCCGGCGACCCATGTCGCACTGTTCTCACTGGCAAAAAAAAACATGCCAACGAACCAACAAGTGAGGAAACAAACACAGCAGATCCGAGGGATGAAAACCGCGACACACTGACAGAAGTTAACACCGAGGAAGAAGAGACTAAATGCCTAGCCGGAAAGAACGTAGAGGATTTGAACCCATCCAGTGAAAAAAAAGATGTTCCAGATATTGGGAAAAACCTGTCCAAAATAACTCCAAAGTTGATCGATGCACTAGGATTGAACGAATTCCAAATGCACGTAGCTTTCCAAGCGAAATATGGGAAGGACTTTCAAGGAATCCAATTCAAATCTAGAAATAAAACCCACCTAAAAGTGTTCTTCAAAGGCTCCAGAGAATCTAAGATGGATGCTTACCTGGATCTGCTTAACACCGAACATCAGTTAGGACAAGGATCATTCCTTCCCTCACTCTTTGGATTAGTGACCACAGTCAGAGCAGCTAAGTCAAGGCCAAGTAAGCACTCTGTAGTTCTGAGAGGCCCAAGGCTGGGACCTAACGAGCAGGAAAAATCAACACGAATTGGAATCATCAAGCAGATAATCGAAACCAACATCGATGTAAAAGTCGCAGCAATAGAACCTCTCGGCAAGGGCCCTCTACTTCAGCTGTTTGTGCACTCGCATGAAGAGGCCACCAAACTGCTGAATTCACAAATCACATATCAGGGCAGCTACCTACGATTCAGGGCATATGAAAACAGAAGGACACGTAAATATGGTTAATCATTTGAATCTCCCCTACTACTACCAAAACATACGCAGTAAAAACGGAACTGAACAAGGCAGGCAAAGAATAAATAGAAGATATAATATGTTAAAAGAAATGATAACCACCAACAACATCGAACTCGCCTGGTTTGGGGAAGGCCGCCTCAAAGAATCGGAGAGGCTGCATCCTCCAGCGGGATACGAAGTGATTCGGACGAGCGGCTCCTCTGGGAGCTTTGGATTAAGAAAAAAGAACACAGATATAATTCATATACCTATAGATGATAACAATTACGATATTAGTTTTTTCATACACAGCATTGAAAAATATGCTGTCATAATGGTGTACCTCCAGCCACACCAAAACATCTCACATCTGAAAGAGAGATTAGATTTCATAATGAACATCATTCGGAAACAGAAATGGAAAAAATACATCATCGTGGGGGACACTAATGCTAAGCACTCCACCTACGATGTCCGAAACCAAGAAGATAGACGTGGCAGATACCTACACCAGTGGTTGTCGGATAACAACATCATGATGGTCAACCCTGGGGAAGCCACATATTTCAGAAAAGGAAACACAAGCACACTTGATCATGTGCTGTGCTCCTCAAACTTCGCACACCAAATAGAATATCAGATGGCCAACACCACGACAAGTGACCATTTCGGTATCCACTTTGGAAAACCTGTGGCAATCCATCAACAGACTTCACCAATGATATATGACATCGACAAATTCGATGTAAAACGATTTGACGAAAAATTGAATAATATTACCGAACGCTTGCACCAGCGCATACTAAACGTTCAATCGGAGGCTGATGCAAAAAAGCTTGAACGCTGGTTCTGGGACTTTACCGGAAAAGCTTTTAATAGCTGCACACCAAAAAAACGACAACGTTGGAGTCCAATCAAGCCATACCAAAACGACAAAAAATATAAATCCATCAAAGATCAACAAGAAAAATTATTTAGATCCTTGAAACACGAAAGGAAATTTCGGAAGAGAAAATTATTAGAAACCAAGATCCAAGAAATCAACGCCGAACTTGAACGAACCACCGAAACCCTTCAGTACGAAGCATGGCAATTATTCTTGTCTCGCTTCGAAAAATACAACAATGGGAATCATACCAGAATGCTGTACAAATTATTCCAAAAATCCAGAGGGCGGGATAAATTCGGAGGACTCGATGGCGAAACCTCTGAAGAAAAAAAATGTGAAGTGTGTGTTGCCAAATGGAAACATATCTACAAACCACACCCGTCAGACAAGAAAAATCGAACCTTTCACGCTGAAACTGAGGCCTGGAGAAATACCTTCAGGAAAAATGAAGACAAAAAGATCCACAGTGTTAATTCATACAACAGAGATTTTTCTATGCATGAACTAAGAAACGTGATCAACAAAGCATCACCGTACAAGTCTCCTGGCGATGATGGTGTTCACCTAAACATGTTGAAAAAAAGCAAGAAACTCCATCAACTGTGGTTAGCTACATTCAACATGTCATATAGATGGGGTACCCGAGATGGCTCACGTAAGGCGGCCATTTTTTGTCTCATCCCTAAGGCCAACAAAGAACTTAACACCCCTCTCAACGGGAGAACGATTTCTCTCCTACAAATAGCTTCAAAAATAGAAGACAAACTAATAGAACAACGGCTCCGCGAAGCTATACCCCCCAAAAACATTAGCATACATCAGTATGCATTCATGAAAAATCGATCCTGCGAAACTGCACTCACAAAGATGACGCAGTCAATCGAGGATGGAGTATATAACAAAAAGCTTGCAGCCATCCTGTTGTTTACAGATGCCTCTAAAGCTTATCCAAAAGCCTGGCATTCCGGCATGATACGCAAGTTACATGACAAATACGGAATACGAGGCTCGCTATTGCTGTGGATCGACGACTGGCTCAGAGATCGTACCGCCAGATTCAGATTTGGCAATACTCTCTCTGAGCACATGAACCTTGGGAGCGGCGTCCCCGAAGGATCATCTCTCAGCTGTTTCCTTTTCATAACCTATTACGACATTTACGAACATATTACCAACACAGATTTCCAAATATACTGTGACGACGTTACCCCCTACAAATTGTTTTCGCCAAACCGATGGGGGAAAATGCAAGATGATATCCAGGCCGACCTAAACCAAATGACGGACTGGTGCATGAAATGGCGGATGCGATTCAATGGGGACAAGAGCGGGTACCTTATAATTGACAAAAGAAATAAAGCCCACCGACACCAAACCTCCTGGAACATCTCTCTCAATCTCCAAGGAAAAATAAAAAGAGTCGACAGCGGCAGATGTCTCGGACTAATCTTCGACAACAAATTAACCTTTGAAAAACATGCTCTTGCTTCTCACCTGAGATTGCAAAAGAAGCGAAGGTTTTTGTTAAGGTTGTGTTATTCCAGACACCTTGTACCGCTAAACGTCAGACTGAAATTTTACAAATCATGGTTCCTTGCATCCAGCAGATACGCTGCTCCAACATGGAGATCACGAAGAAACATACGAATAAAACAGATGGATTCCATGGAATCCCAAACCCTGAAACGTATATTGGGATTACCTGGATCCATCTCCAACGACGTCCCCCACGTCCTCACTGGCACGTTGCCACCCCGATATCAAACCAAAGTGCAGTGTGCTAAATCATGGTTGCGCACTAACGCATGGATCGACACAGGCAGCGGTCCTCAAATCCATGAGGGAATAAATGATTGGAGCAGTTATGGCTTCATCATTGAAAATCGAAAAATGTCAGATGGCACATCGTGGATTGATGTGCCCACACACACGTGGAACAAAGCATCCTTGTTTCGACGGCTCAAATCGATCACTGACGACTTGTTAGGTGACGAATTGCCCACCGTTTTGGCGACAACAGAGGCGCTGAAAAAAGAACTGAAAAAACATCACAAGGTGATGAAATCTTGTGCTTTCAACGAATTCGAAGAGGAATGGTCCAATGATTCATTGCGCGCTGTGCATCTCAAGAATCTTGGTTTCCTCCCGTCATCTTCGATCACCGGCATCAAACTGAAACTTCCAAGTGTTGCTACATCATGGATGCGCGCCATCTGTGGTGTCGGCAATCTTGGCAAATTCATGCTGTCACGTGGACAATGCACAGAGGAAGATGCCACGTGCGATGCATGTGGCATCCTGAAGGACATGGATCATCTCCTGCAATGTCCAACACATGGTCGAGAACAAATCAGATTGCGCAATCAAATGCGCGCGATCATGAATCGCAACGACGACACGAACCGGTTGACAAAGGCTGAAATTGAATCCAGAACTGCTGCGCGCAGTGCGCGGCAACATCGGTCGCATGAGGACGCTTTCAAATGCATGAAACACATTGTGGCAGAAACCAACAGATGCAACATTAGCGCTGTAGCCGCTGCATTGCACAGCTACATCAGGATGACCATTGAAAAAACTCAATTCTTCATCACATCCGTCTCACATGTGATAATTGTGTTCCACAGGGTAGTGCTTGTTTGTCCATTGATGTCACCTGTTGTTCTCTTGGACTCACCGCACTGTTCACACAATCTATTGTTCATTACTTCTAAATTGGGCCGAAAATACACCGTGCGTACTGAGGAGATCACGTGGCCAATGCAGCAAATTCCTAGGTCTCATTTTAGCATGATGTTGTTCCTGTTTTAACTCAACCGAACTCAAATTCAACTGTTTTTTTCCTAATTAGAGAAGGAAAAAAAAAACTCACCAAAACGGCGGATTACTCCGTAAAATATCGTAGTAAATAGGTCTGGACGACGTGCTCACCTAGCAATGTAGCGCCTGGCAGGACGCGACGGATGTTCGCGACGATGATGTTGCTTTAGGAAACATTTTATCCTGAAAATATCGTAGATTAGGAAAACTTACGGTGACCGCTCGGAAACGGCCAGAACAACACAGCCCTCCCTCTCTCGGCTACACGTCTACGAGGTCTTCTCGATCTCGCTTCAGCGTCACAGCATAATGATAAAAAAGTACAAAACCAGCGGATTACGATCTATTCTCAATTTATAACTAAAATTATCCTTGTCGTCTATGCTAAATGACTCTCGATATGTTTCTGTGTAACCAAAACTGGAGATATTTTAGGCGAACTACGTAACTGCAATTATCTTGCTACATATATGTAGTTCCAGATATGCAGATACCTACGACTAAAATCTGGGGATTAGGATTTCTCGTGTATATAATTATACACTCACACACCCACAATTTATCGTAAAATACGGTGTTAAATTCTGACATTTGTCGAATATTAATCCTGCAAATTATGGCAGAATTACTAGCAGCCTGAAACATCTCGTCTTCCTTTGTTTGTGCTTGTGTGGACAGGTGCGACTTGGAAACAATTTGACTGGATTATTTCCTAGATTATTCATCAGTTACAAACAAATCTGATTGTTTCGCCTTGCGTTTCGTGTCTCTTGTTGTTTCATGTTGGGTATACATGCATGTAGTTCAATGGTTCGCCCGAGCGACCACCTGATGATCGCCTGATGATCGTTGGTCAGAGGATCAAGTAGAGAAGCGGAGCCGTGAATCATGGAGCTGGGTTGGCGATGGCCAGGTAGGATTAGTTTAATGTAGTCTATAAGGACAGATTAAGGCGGTATGTTCTGACTTAAAAATGCTTGGAAGTTTTAATCTTCAGAAGCTAACTATACACTTTCCGTTCATAACGAATACTGAAACCTTTGGTGTTACTACATCAGGGCGAGTCATCCGGCTCCTTGTTATTTTAACACAACTGACAGACTTGGTATCATCCAAATGCCGATGCATATTCTCTATTTTTCTCGTCCTCTCCAACCAATTTTACCTTTTCTCTTTCTCTTTGTCTATGTCTCTCCGCCACAAGCAAATCTATAATAGCATCCTCATCCAAGTGCTTCTGTATCACAGACCACCATCACGGCGACTTCCACACCCACAATTGGCCCTACCAGTTCGCCCTCAGCCTCACCGACAGATGGGTTCTACGCAAATCCTTCCGCCCCCCCAGATTGCCAACGGTCGTGGTATTGGCAACTGTCTTTGGAGAAGAGCAGCGATGCTGTAGGCGCCGTAACAGAAATTCAGTTGTTGGACACTGTATCTAATATTAGGATCATTCCACAAAACCTGTCTTCAAATTGCGAGCAGTTTGGAGGCAAAAACTTGGTGAACAATACTTTTGACAACGATACCTCCACGTTCTGGAATACGTGTCCGGGTATCTATAGTGCCTTGTCCCGAACTTACTCTTTGAGCTTACACTCCATATCCGGATGTATCGATACGATTAAAGTCCTTCAGATGCATTCGTTGAATAACCGTATTTCGGGGCTGCAAGTGACGTGGTCCGCCAATTCTTCGGGACCGTTCCAGTTTTGGTGGCGGGTAAGCCCTGTATTAGACATAGCAGTGGGAAAATTGTTTGAAGGTTTCAACTAAATGAATTATTGCAAATCATCCATAGCATAATTTTTCGGACATCTCATTGATGTGCACATGCGTTTGTGCTCCTGAATACGATTCAACTCAAAGAATGGAAATTATTTTCAAAAATGAGCCATGAACAAATAGTATCTTGTTTTAGCGTCAATTTAAACATTCTCCCATGATAAGTTGTTACGATGGTACTTAAACTCATTCTTGGATGCATTTATACTGTAGGCTACTTCTTTGAACCTCCCTTACACGTCAGATTACTTAACGCGAAGCTATTTCACATCGTCGCCCTCTAGGGTCCCAACGTACTCGTCCTCTCCGACAACATTTCAACCGACCATGGGGCCCTCTCCCGCCCCCACCATCAACAACTGGACACTCAGTTTAGGCTATGAGCTCTACGGCGGCACAACCATTGCTGACACAGAGGCCCAATTTAGCGACGTGGTGACCGACATGGATGGGAACACTTATGCTGCCGGATTTGCCAGTGGGGATTGGGAGAGTATCGATGTTGTAGGATCAGACACAGACTGCATTATCATGAGTACGGACGTCCATGGAGCTCTTCGTTGGAGAAGCCACGAGGGTGTTCCGGGACAAAATACCCGCTGTACCTCCCTGGCAATGAACGGCACGCGTCACGTTTACATCGTTGGTTCGTCAGATGGACCGATAGACGGCGAGTACCAAGGGGAACAGAACACTAGTAGAGCACTATTACTCAAGTATGATGCTGACAGCGGTGCACGGGTTTGGCTGCGCTTACTCGGAGTAAAAAATTCTTCTGATCCGTCTCTGCAGACCCATGGCAAGGCTGTCGCGGTAGACAACAGATGGGA
This sequence comes from Bigelowiella natans CCMP2755, assembly GCA_000320545.1. Taxonomy (NCBI): domain Eukaryota; phylum Cercozoa; class Chlorarachniophyceae; genus Bigelowiella; species Bigelowiella natans. The sequence goes on from ADNK01001570.1 coordinate 12,410, forward strand.
AGGAGGCGACCAACAGCAATATGTGTACGTTGGGGGAGAAACAACAGCCCACTTGGATGGAAGTCAGTAATCTAAACCTTATATTATAAATATATATATATATATATATATCCACGCGTTTAAGTATTAACGACGACTTTTCTCAGGCACCCATCCACTCCCAGGCTGGAAGCAGATATTCATCGCAAAATATAGCGCGAATAGCAGTCTTTTGTGGACAAGGGTGTTGAACTCATCAAGTACTACCTTGCTTGAGGGTCTAGAGGTAGACTCAGAGGGGAACGTGTATTTGGGAGGACAGAGCAAGGGCGATGTCGTTCACACAAGTTTTGGAGGTGGAGCATCAAACTGTCTCATTGGAAAATTGAGCTCTGATGGCAATGATATTCTCTGGATGAGAATGATCGGGACAAAGCAATCCACAATAGGTATAGTAAATCGATAGCGTAGGAGAAAGTTTTAATATGGAATAGGCAATAGCTTGATTCTTACTTAAGTGTATCGATTACTGTATGCGTGGGAAATTTAAGTTGTTGTGGAGAATACTTACTGCTGAATCCTGTACATAAAGCATTTTCAAAGTAGCCACTCTCCTCTTTCTCTCTCTCTCTCTCTCTCTCTCTCTCTCTCTCTTTATATTATATATATATATATATATATATATATATATATATGTGTGTGTGTGTGTGTGTGTGTAAACATGTCCTCTTCCTGTGTGCATTGTATCATCTGTATCACTTCTCTGACAACAAAAACTAGCCCAAACCGCAGATGCGTTGCAGAGTCCTTATATTCCTCTTTTTTGGCTGTCAGGGACTGGACTCGCACTAGACTCATCCCGGGGTGCTCTATTGGTGGTGGGGACAACACAGGACCCCCAAACCTTTCCTAATATCAGAGGTACCAGGGCTGGATTCCTCCTTCGTGTTAATACCTCCACTGGACAGGTCCGTTGGAATTCGACCTTACATTGCCCCTCATGCGTGATCGATGCGAGAGGTGTGGCGTGGAAGGGACCCTATATCTTCATAGTTGGAGACTTGCCAAGTGGCTCTACACGCTTCGGCTTCTGTAGCATTTTCGCATTTGATGGCAAATTCCGAGGCTCCAATACAGCGAGCGCGAACGGGAGTGTCTATTTCGACAGCGTTGCGGCATCTCAAGGCAACACAGCTATTGTTGCAGGTTAGAGAGCATTGCGTGAAGAAGAGTCTGGGCGTTGAAGGGGGGGGCGGGGGGGGGGAGGAGATATGCACAGCTCGGAAACATCACTATTGTAGTGAATACACGGGATATTCGGACGAGAGAATATGAAGGAATTTAGATCATTGCTTGAAATGCTCCCCCCCTCTCTCTCTCTCCCACTCTCTCTTTCTCTTTCTCTCTTTCGCTCACATACATACACGCGCGCACGCGCCGGCAATAAAGCAAATAAAATGTATATTCTCAGGCAAAACAAACTCAGAGATCCGCAGTAGCTCAATGTTTGGAGGAAGGGGTTATGGCAGTATGATTCTTCAATACGTACATTATCAGCTTACCCAGGCGCCAACGAATAGCCCCGTAACATCGTCACCAGCCACGCTCTCCCCATCCATGGCTTCGTGGAATGGCACATTCATGGACACCCGTAGGAATCTATATACCGAAGGTCATTTCATATGCTGCTTACATTTTGGTCCATGAACGCTTCCCCCACCCCCCCTTTCCTCTCTCTCTCTCTCTCTCTCTCTCTCTCTCTGTGTGTGTGTGTGTGTGTTGTGTGTTTGTCTATTTCGCGCAAGCTCAGATTCGCTCCTCACAAAATTGAACCCTTCCTCTTAGTGACTGGCGTCGTCCATACTCCGAACGGTGACCAGTACCTTAGCGCATGGGCAACGACCGCGACCGTACCCACAAGAATTGGTAACGAAGACTGCTTTCTCCAAAAAGTGAGCTCAACAGGAGACGTGGTTTGGACTAAGCAATTGGGTGTGGTCGACAAAGAGACGCGCTGCGCTTCCATTGCGTACGACACGAGTAGCAATGCCCTCTATGCTGTTGGAACCACCAATGGTAGCCTCAATTCAGAGGCTCAGGTAGGCCACTCGTCCCTTTTCCTCGTCAAATTTGATGGTTCCGATGGTTCCCTTAGTTGGACTAAACTTTTGGGTGTACATGGGTATAAAACCGAGGGTGTGGCAGTCCTGGTGGACGGCAGTCTCAGCGGATCTGGAACTAACGAAATATTTGTACTCGGCGCCACAACCGGAGAAATGGGGCCAGAACAGCTCGCAACTCCGACGGGCAAGTCAAGTTTTCTCGCTGCACGTTTCAAGGCTGACAGTACGCAGCTCTGGGCGCAGAGTTTTCCTTTACAACCTGAGGTAAACTACATTCCTAAGGCTATTGTGCTGGACCGGCTAGGCAACGCATACTGCGGAGGACAGACGGCCATTAACGCGACGTATGAATACGGTAGTTTTTGGAAGATATTGGGCAACGGGACGGTCGTATGGAGCAGGAGGGTAGGCGTTGGCATAGGACTTACTTCAGTTGATGGGCTAGCGTACACCAGAGAAGGGGGAGAGAAACTCTACATTACTGGGACCACGAATCTTGCCAACTTCTACGGAGACACATTGTCTGGAAACATGGACACCTTCATCGGTCAGTGTGATATGCATGGAATGCGAATCTGGACGAAGCTCCTCGGGGGTAGCACCTGTAACACCTGCTCATCAAGGGCATCTGCCATTTCAATCTCCGGCTGGAACATCTATGTCGCAGGTGATACTGATGGCTCCGGGACCCTGCACGGAAAGTCAAGAATCGGAATCAGTGATGTGTTCTTAAGTACCTTTACACGCGACAGTGGGCAATTTCGCGGTCTGGTACTTGCTGGGGTCGATGGAGAGGAAGCGCGTGCAAACGCGCTGTCTTTTGTACCAAACTTCCATTACGTTATCGCTGGTCGAGTGGGAAACACCACTAGCCAGACCAATGGCACTCTATTCAATTTCTATAACAAGGTATTTATCGCGCAATCGCTGTCTCATATGAATAATACAGCTATCGTATTATGAGATATGCGTGCATCGTCGATTCTTGTTCAGTGTTAAAAACTACTTCGGTTCGTCTTTAGATATTTTGCGGGAAAATGCTATACTTGATTCTATTATTCCAACTCTGTTTCTCGTTTCACATTTCTTCAACCTCTGTAGGTGCAATGCATATATTCCTCTTCTTTAACGCAAGTTCTTTTCTTCCCCATAGATGACGACGTTTTCACCGTCGAGTTCCCCGACGCCCTCACCCACAACAAAGAGTCCCACATTGTCATCGACCATCACGGACGGAGATGATCGATTCCTTCACCTAGTTGGGGCATCCAATAAAGAATCAAAGGTACATGTGATAATAACGGCTGTGACATCTTGTATTTATTAATGTTGGCGAAGTACCAATTATATTATAATGCCTTATGTCACGTGCCGCCGATAATAAGTGTACTAGTGACAGTCGGCAATGGTTTCTTATGAGCACCATTGCGAATATCATGATCCTCATCCTTGTCATCATCTGAAATGCTGTTAGTCTTCATTTCTCTTGACACTGCAAACGTGCTACTACCAGTTGAGCTGATGTACATGTGGTGCTGTTCGTTGAACGCTATCTTATCTCTCGCTAGGCAAAGAGTGTAACAATGGATGATAATGACTTCATGTATTCTCTTGGGATATCTACTGGGAATATAAGCGGACAGACTGAGTCAGGGTAACACACCGAAGAATGAAAAAATAGGAAGTGGAGAGGAGGAAGAGGGGTGCAGTAATATATGACACAATTTTTATCATCGTGTAGGAATACGGTCTGCGTTTTGGAGAAATATAATGTTTCCGGGGCGTTGGTGTGGACCAGACTTTATAGTGCCGGTGTAGGAAGTGACACAAAATGCCTCAAAGTTGCATGGAATTCCAATTCAACGCTCCTGTATATTACTGGATTTACGACTGGTCGCAGAAAAAATACATATGCAAACACACACACACACACACACACACACACACACATATATATATATATATATATATATATATATATATTATTGATGAAGGGAGGAAAAGAAATAGAGGAGCGCTTCCGACTCTAACTTCTCTTCTCTCATGTAATCAGGCGCCTTCAATGGGATTGCGGGCATGCCAATTAACCAAAATGATATGGTGATCTTCTCCGTGAATCGAACGAATGGAAACATCATCGCCTCGAGTCAAGAAGGGCCTAGTGCTCTCTCAATCCATTCTCAATATACCTATGCTAGAGGGGTTGATGTTGTCTTCGCGCCGAACAGCCAGTACATATACATTGTTGGGATCCTGAAGGGAAGAGGCCTACCTTCGTTTCACGGCATCTCTGTGGTCCTTTACTAACAAAATGATGAACACACGACCATGCATCATCTATGAAGAAGTTATCACTTTACAAATCTACTGAACGTGCTCCATCCCTTCCTCTCCCTTTCTCTCTATCTATCTATTTATTTATCTATCCTTGTGTGCGTGTATGTGTGTATCTATCCTCCTCTCTATTGCCCCTGTCCGTTGCATTTACAACCACAAGCACACTTCTGCTGTTCTTCACTAACCCATTAACATCTAGAGAGGGTACGATGATTGGAACGGCTTTGTAGCCAAAGTGAATATAAATAATTTCACCGACTGGAAGTGGGCTAATGAAATCTGGTCGAAATCAGCATCTCAAGATGGCAACGCGATAGGTAATTTTGGGTTTTCAACATTCCGATAAACTGAAAGGAGAGAAGACCACATTCCACATCTTTTCTCACCTAGTACTGACTAATTTCCGTAATCTTTTCCCGTAATTCTTTCGTTCAGCTCGAGGCATAGCCTTGGATAGTAACGGGGAAAGTGTGTACGTGGTCGGAGATACATCGTTAAGCTTGTTCGAGCAGTACCCATTGTCAGGGGGAGGCGACTTCTTTCTGATCAAATATCATAGTAACAATGGAAGCATATGTTTTGTTGCTACGGATGGACCCATCTCTGCGACGGCTCAGGGACAGGACGTGGTTATAGACGATGACGACAATGTCTACGTTATTGGCTCGACGACAGGTCAGACGAAGATGAAACAACAATTAGCAGCCTCAAATGTTGCAGTTATTCCCTCTCCCTCGTAAACCAGCAGCTGAAAAGATACGCAACTAAAACTAGTGTACGATGGTAGAACTTGTATGTAACACATAAATATGTGCGTGTCACATGGGCAATGGAAAGTAAAAACCTTCCCTCTCTCGTGACATACTGCATTTTTATTCTCACTAAATGGTGAACGAAGAAATTATTTGAGTCATATTATAGGTAATTTCCTTGGGCAAAGCTTATCTGGCGCTATAAAGGCCGCGTTCTTAGCTAAGTATACACCCAGTGGTACAAGGCTGTGGGGCAGGTTTGAGTCACATATTGATACGCTTGTAAAACGTGTACAATCTGCTCTTATTGTACATCACAGCAGAGAACAGAGCCGCATACACGAGCACACGGATATTTTATTTCCTCTATTCCTACAGGTATACTACCCCCGAGTCCGGAAAGTCTATCGTCCCTCGCGGAGGCGTGTATGTCCCACAGCTACGAGCAATCTACTTCTGCGGGGGGACCGACGGATTCAACACACTCCCTCTAACGTCGCCAACATTAACCTCACAGTCTCCATTCATCGCACACTACGACCTTAATGGAAACGAAGCTGGATTTGTCTCCTTTGCCGCCGAGGCCACAACCTTTATTGACGTAGCAATTAGCCCAGATATTAAAAAAACGGACGGAAGAGAGGTTGTCTTCCTTGTGTATGCCTGATATGTTTTATTCCTCATATATAATCTCTCGCGCTCCTTTCGAATTGGGATTGCTTTGCTGCGTCGGATATTTGATTATATCTGGATGATTTTCTCTCGGGGAGGAGGATATTTCTTTAAAAAAAAACCGGCAACATATGAACCTTTAACCCATTGATAAAAATGTTGTCTTAGGTGTTCCTAACTGGATGGACAGAGAGCAACTACTCCAATATCACCATAACGGGCTCAATTGACATTATATTACAAAATTTTGTGTGGCATCAGCTGACCTCATCGCCCAGCCTTGCACCATCAAGTTTCTCTCCTACAACCTGTGCGCCTTCAACGACTTCTCCAGCTACTTTCATGCCTTCTGCCTCCCCAAGCACTGGATCTCCGAGTATTGCACCCGGTACTATTGCGCCGACTCTGACCCCCCCACCCCACCCCACAGACTCCTGGTTCCAGGATGATTTTGCCAGGATTTCTGTCGCCTTTTCGAGTGATACCAACGCAGAGGCCACCAACTGCACAGAACTGTTATCACATACGACACTACTGACTCTCGGGGAGAGGACGGAGGTGGCTTGTCGCTGGGAAGCGCCAGCCTTGCTCGAAATCACACTGGGATCCAAGCCGACGATAATGCCAAACGATACGATAATGTTCGCCCCTAACATTCTGGTCGGAATCACCGGTAGTAAGCAAGTTACCCCCGTCGGGGTGCGCGTGAGGCAAGCCACGAATCTCCCGTTTGTGTCTGTGACGGTTTCGGGCCCCTTGGAGATCGGTGCGTGTGATGTCCTTGCGGAGCTTACGGCATCAGCGCAGGGCTCGGCAGGGCGGCCGATGCGGTACCAATGGCAGTTTCTCGGCCCGGACCTCGTTAGCCCCGAAGCTACCAGGGCTGTTGCTGCTGCCATCAATGCGACGACAAGCGATATTCTAAGGATAAAAGTCACCAACATGACTTTTGGACAGACCTACCGAGTTAGGTCACTGGTCTGGAATTGGCTTAATGTGAGTGGGGAGAGCACGTTCAATATAGCGAAAGTTGGAAGGGGAGTGCCTAAGTTGCAGCTACCATCTGCGACCATGATTTCGATAAGGCGCTCGCAGCCGCTCTCCATCCGCGTGCAGATTCGTGAGCCCTGTTTGAGTTCCAACGCATCATCGTCGATGTCGTCGCAAAGTGGGGATGGGGGTGAAGGTATTTTTGACCGGCTCGACATTGAAACGAGAAGTATGTGGGCTCAGTCGCCGCTTGATGCACATCTAATACAAATACCAAACCCTACATCGTCCTACCTTCTTCTACCCCCCTACAGCCTGGAGATGGGGCGAGGTGCGTATCACTTTACGCTACAAGCTGAGTCGCAGGATGCAAACGGGCAGATCGTGGGGAAAGCCAGTGTTACCTTCACTGTCAACCTCGAATCTGAGGCTGTTGTTGCATTCATAACAGGGGGTGATGACCGGCTTATCGACGTTGTTTCTAATCCTACAATCCAATTCGATGCATCCCCCAGTGTTGACCTTGCCTATCCAAATATCCCCCCAGCTGTATACGCGTGGGAAGTCTACCGAAGTATGAACAATGGAGTCAAGACCTTGGTGCTGGCTTCGAATGGTACAGCTTCAGTGCTTACTTTGCCGCAATACCTTCTCTTTGCCAACACCGTGTATGAAGTCGCTGTCGTCGCGACGGGGAGATTCAATCGTAGTGGCCAGGATACTCAGCGTGTCACCACCACGGCCATACCTGTCCCGCAGGTGTCTATCGAGCTACGATCGGAAATCCTACAACGCAACAGCAATAAGGTCAATTCTGGCAAAAAGATTGTTTTTCGAGGCCAGATCTCAGCTAATCTTGGACAATTGCTAGAATACAACACGGGAAATTTTTTGTGGAAGTATAAACTTTCTGCTTCATCTGATTCCGTTGCCAGTAGCAGTAGTGATGTGTTCAACAATTTGGAGCAAACAATGCTACAATCCCCTTGGAACGGATCATACCTGGTCCTAAGACCAAGCGTTCTCGCTCCAGGAGCGGGCTACACATTTCAGCTGGAGGTTGCAATGACACACCTCTCCCAAACTGTCGTTGGTCGAGCTGCTGTGTTCATACAGACGAATGCTCCGCCATCACTAGGAATCTGCAATGCTAGCCCTGTACATGGTGTCGCTCTGACCACGACTTTCAGGCTCTTTTGCTCGGTTGTTCAGCTTCTATTTGGAAGCACACAATGTTTCCCCAGTCCTTTGCTATTTTTCTTTCTAGTTTTGACGTACGTATGCTGTTCTAATCAATGTATTACATGATGTAGAATGGGTGATGATACTGTGTAAGCTTTCAACAATTGAAAACTACAAATACATGAATAGAATTCTAAAATACATGTAAAACAACTAGGGTTGGACGGATGTGGATCTGCCCCTCTTATACAAGTTCCAAACATTGGACGAGGACAGTGGGTTAGCCCTTGATCTCAGCGACTTTAGGGAATTGCCACACTACGACACTGTCTTACCAGGTTCTAAGAACGGAACACTGGTCACCAACGCTACAGGAGGAGCACAGACTACTACTATTTGGGTGTCTGCGCTCGTACAGGATGCATTCGGTGCGGAAGCTTCACGAAACTTCACCGTTGGTGTATCCCAACCCTTTGAACTTAATCTCGCTAATGCTGAAAGCCTTCTGCAAAAACGGCTAGACGAGGGCGACACGCAGAACTTCGTGGTGATCGCAGTCGGTACGTCTACCTACCTGGCAGCTAAGCAAGATCAAATCAACCAGACTGAGTCGGAGGCTACCCGAAAGAACCTACTCTCAATCCTCCGACAGGCCGTCACTGGAAATGTCTCCACTCGGTCCAATTACGGTGGTTCAACTAGCACTACAAACGGTACAATATCTCAGATATCACCAGTAAATTCAGCAGCTTTGGTAAGCTCAATCACTAACTTCGTTCGAGCCGGCGAAATAGACGACTTCCAAACCCAAGCACTAGCAGTCGGGATCCTTAGAGACGTAGCTTCCACACCCAAGCTCGCTTTAATTGGAATAGATCATAGCATCGCTGCGGTGTCCAACTTGGTTTCGTCTTCGGCAGAGGCCTTGAGGGACAACAACACCGCGACGAAGCGAATGGCAGTAAATGTGAGTCAGGATGTAGCTGATGTGCTCTCAAGTCTTTCCCAAAGATTAGTCAGTCAGAATGTGCCAGGCGAGGATATCATTTCTACGAGCTCACGAACAAAGAGGCTTGTGAAGGTATTATTATGTGCAATGATTGGTTGAAGAAAGTGAAAGTAAGGAGTGTAGGCATCATTTTGATTTCACTCTAGATTATTTTTCAGGATTATTTTGTCCCATTGCTATTTGCACAACACTTTTTTTATTTGTTCTTTCTCTTCTAAAGCTGCTTATACTCTCGCTCTCTCTCTCTCTCTATCTATCTATCTCTTTTAATCTCTCTGCTTGCGTCAGGTCAATATAGACTGTCAGAAATTATCATTGTTGGGAGCACAAGGACGAATTTTACGTTCTCGCTCGAGCGTAGCTGAGGTGCAAATTCCATCCAAGTTGTCTAGCTACATAGCAGGTACTAACCTGGCCAATTTGCTCAATCTAAGCGTTATCGACGTGGCGTTAATCTCAGTTGAAGGAGACACTCTGTATCCTTACCCTCCAGCACCCCCAAAGAGTGTTGTTGCCTCCTTTGAATCAGCAGACGTGATCTTTGTTGAAATCTACGATACAGCGGGTCAGAAGATCCCCATTAATAATCTGACTGAAGGACAGAGGTTTCGGTTTACAGTCCCGGGGAATAACTTAAACCTTACAAGAGCTAGAGAGGCCGGTTTGTCGGCGCGGCCGCTTTGTGGATACTGGAATATCAGCCAAAAAGGTACTAACTGCACGTGATAGCGCTATGCTTGCAGCAAAGTACATCATGAATGCTTTTGGAAGGGGACAAGGTGCTCAAAAGGGGGCTCATTTGAATAGTAATTATAACCTTGTACAAATTCTACATCATATATAAATTGTGGCCGTATATAATTTACATATTTATCGTCGAGTCTTCTCTCTTACCATTTCATTTTAGGCTGGCGAGTTGATGGAATGACAGCTATCCCTATAAAATCAAATAGTACCAGCAGCAGCGGAGGGCGCGGTGATACGATGGAGGGAGGAGGGGGAATTACTTGTGAATCGTCGCATCTGACTGCATTCCACGCCAGGATGGATTTCTCTGTTGAGGTTAATACGCTGACCATCAGTGATATTGAAGACACACGCTCACTCGACCCAGCCCACAATCCTATGGCTGCGCTCGTCGTCGGCAACCTATGCGTGCTTCTCGTCTTTATGGTCGTCGCTCGGATCTATGACTTGCACATTATGCGGCGAAGTGACGTAGACCGGCTTGAGAAAAAGTTCTGGCGGGAGACTAACATGCAGCGCTCACACCGCATCAGCGAACGATCTTGGTATAAATGGCGATATTCACTCAAGTGGAATCTACGGAGGCGCCATACGTGGATCTCAATGTGCTTTCGTCCTCACGGGGACTATATCAACTCGCAGAAGCGTGTTATCACGCTCGCAGTGCTCCTCTTCAATTCGGCTACGGTTTGTGCACTGTTGATAGGAACGGAGCAAGAGCTGCCCTTTTTAGGGGAGGACGCTTCCATAGCCCTTGTAGCAGCAGTGTTGAGCTTTCCTGTGCCGTATGTATTTGGTCTCGTGTTTCTTCGCGCACCACCAAAGAGTCTTCGTGTCCAGGTTACCACTATTAATAGGACTATTTTTCAAGCTTTACGTCGTTAAGTTCATTTTTCGTTTTTGATATTCAGCATATGTTCTTCTATGGCTTTGACGTTCCTTGTTGTTGTTTTGTGATACTATTTATCTTGCAGCTCAAGGATACTGCTGTAGCCGTAGGAGTGGTCTCATGGCTCATGTGCTGCATGAACCTATGTGCTAACATGAACGGCGAAGCCATCGAGGGAGAGGTAGAAGGATTAGAGGAGGGTGAGGACCAGGACGACTACGATGACAATCAGTACGTCGAGGAGGAGGAAAAGGAAGACGATGACGATAACGACAATGATGAATTTTTTACGACTAACTCATTCCTGGCGACCTCGATTGCTGAGGAATCGGCGGCAACAATGGAGAGAGCGGTAGCGGCGGTGGCGGCAATCCAGGCTACATCATCTGTGCGTGGAAGAAAAGCTAGAACTCGTCCCAAGTCCATCTACAAGGAGAGGCGGTCACGCAAGCGACGAATAGGGAGGAGCGCCAACAAAATGCCGCTCGGCTCTCTCGCCTCGTCTACTACCTCTTCCGTAGCGCACATGCCGCGAAGGTGGATTAAAAAATCAGAAATGTCCTCTTATCAGTGGTCGAAGAGGGATTGTATCGGAATAGCATTGGCCGCCATTATCGTGACCGGCTGTAGCTTTTTGCTCATGGTTCTGGCGTGGTCTCTATATGGGAAGTCCTGGGAAGTCGTGCACACAACACTCCAGTCGTTCGCGCAAGATATTCTTGGAAGACTGCTCGTCCTCTTCTTTATAGACACCATAATCATGGCTCCTCTCTGCTGCTTATGCTGCTTGGATGGGGAGAAAACAGATCGGAAGAGGAATTCATCGGGACTATACAGCGTCGAAATGTCTTGCGATATTCCCTCCGTGCGATACGATGAAAACTTACATATTGTGCACTTGCACCCTGAAGCGAAGGGGAAAGGCCTCGTTTTGGGCCATAGAATCACCCACATAAACAGTAAGCCTGTAGAGACGTTTTCTCAATGCAAAAAGGCCCTTAAAGTCGCGCATGGGATGAATAATACCTTCATCATGACGTTGGAGGACCCGAACAAAAATTCTGATGGAGCAAAGAGAGGAAGAGGAAAAGGGGCTTCTGCAAGAAATGGGGGAATTGGGTTATCACTGAGTCGTGTGCTAGGGGCTCGAGAGTCCGACGCCAAGAACCTGCAGCTCGTAGAGATGGTGGATCTTAAGTCAAAAGCCGAATCCAAAACTAAAGGTATCATATTTCAACACAACGTTCAAGTTTAATGCCATCGTGAATGGACTCAAAAATGATGCTCTTTCGATTTAATTTGCTTCGATCACAGGTCATACTGGAGCGATGTCGTCTGTAGGAAGAGTGAGCATGATCGCATCATATCGTCATTCAGAACTTGGACGCCAGTCTTTTCTGTCAAAAGGTAGTGAGCATTGAACACTTTTCAGAGTTTTCCCACGTATACTCTAGGATAAAGCATCAAATAGTGGATGTAGCACTACAAGCCACGTATTGTTACTGAAATCCTTTTGAGCTCTATTTACTCATAGAGTTCGCTAGTTGTTCAACAGTATATGGAGTAGTTTTTAATATTTTGCTGAAAAAAAACTCCACATTTCCCCCTCTTTCTACCTCTTTATCCGTCTGTTTGGGCCCTTGCACTTTGATGCAGAAGGATATGATAGCATGGGTGTCTCCCTTAAAGCCATTGGAGAAGATTGTGCGGGTATGACGAAGAACAGATCGAGCATTCGAATTTCCTTGTTTCTGAATGTAGTAAAATTTATGACAGATTGGAATGCCGAAACCTCTAGCCCCAGAATTCATGTCCCAAGTAGGAGTGGGGTAAGTTTGCTCAATGAGGTAACGTCGCCCCGTTCCCTGACATCAACCGATTGTCAGAAGGCTCAACCGGAACAAGTCTCCATGTTGAAAAGAGAAGAGAGGAGAATAATAGTGTAAGATGAAAAAATAATGAAATTGCAATTTTAGTTTCTCGGTCACCTGTATCTAATGTAGATGTAGCTTAATATTAAGTTTTTATTATTAGCAAGAACAGATGAAGATCTACACGTTTTTCATGTTGGAAAAACTGTTTAAGTAATGAATTAGACATCCATTTTAGTCCAGGTGTCATTGATGTACAGTGGAAATTGTCGAAATAAAAAATTTCTACATCTTAAGATATTCATGCAGATGTCTACATTTTTTTTACGATGCGCGCTGCATTTTTGCTAGCTTATAGAAACAATGGGCACAGCTACGTGTGATGCACGCACATGCACACATACAGTCTATTTCGCAAGTTTGCGAAGCCCCGCACTCGCACCATCTATATAGCCATCCACTCAGTCTAGCAGTGCATTATGTGCACACCACATGCTAGCTCAGCATGCTGCATTAGCTGCGTGTCCATGCACATGCAATAATCATGCATGCGATGTGAACGCTCGCAGGTTCATGCGAAAGGTCTAGTGCAGGCTGACGAACAAACAATGCATAGACACCACGCTAGCACGCTAGCATGTGTAAGAATACATGGCATTTTGCACCTCTAGAGACGCATGCATGGCTAGATAGCCGCAAAGCATTGCATGTGTGTCCCGACTAGCCAAACCCGCCCAAACACATCATCTCGACATCGCTTGTAGCCTTCATCTTGAATCTAGCATCAGTACGTTCTGCAATAGCCTACGCACACTACGCATCACATCTAGAATTGGCGACTGCGTGAATGTATATCAATGACATTCTTTGATTCCATTATGCCATAAAAATGCGTATTGTTTTATTGTCTCGTAGGTATCACAATATTGTACTAGTATGCCTATATTTAGCCGTCATAGATCTATTCTTAATACGTACTGATGTTGGCCACCATACTATCATGATGACTCAAGTAATATTCAATTACTTCCCTAATATCTCATATAATGCAATCCTGAAGCTGCCGCCTAACATCTGGTCGCTGATAACGTCAACAAGATAAACAAGATCACGACAACAAACCAGCAACATTTTGTTATTATCTGTACAGCATCCTGGCATTATTATTCAAGAAATATGAAGGTGGATGGACGCATCTTCGTAAAAATAAGTGATGAGTCGAGTGCAGCAATTATATACAGCAACTATGCAATTTAGTACTTATGGTGCATAATGGCCACCATCACCACCCAATCATAATCATCATCATCATCATCATCACATTGATAATAGTAGTAGTATACCTTTTGTCATTGCAATTTGCTAAGGGGGCAGGACCGTGTTTGCCGTACTTATTTCCACAACAACACCTATGGAAGGAGAACACACACACACACACACACACACACACACATGAACATGTGGAAGGAGGAGGAGGCTGCTCAAAGCATTCATAACGTCTTATATTGGATGAAGGATGTGTCTTTTCTTTACTACTACCACTACCACTACTACTACTACTACTACTACTACTGCTGCTGTTAAATATCTACCAGCTTCCTCCCTCAAGGCCAAAATATAAAAACCCTTTGCAAGCTTCCATGCACGTCTCCTTCGTGAAGCTATTGTAGTATATATTCATTGATATATATATATATATATATATATATAAATATATATTCAGACGCAGAGGGGAGACAGAGTAGTAGTAGTGCAGCAATACTCACTGTTAACCTCATTGGTAAATCTAAGCAAAGGTCTTTATGACAAACGACTACGACGATGATGATAAGGCCGTTTTATGTTCATTGAAGTCCCTCTTTGCCCCTTACATGACCGATTCCTCAAAAATCATCCAAACACACACACACACACACACACACACACACACACGCTCACACACAAACACGCACGTACCCCCATTTTCTTGGTCCTGAAGGCAAATCTCTATCCCACTGCAAAATGTGGTGGTGGTGATGATGATGACGATGATGGTGTTATTGTGACGTGACAGCAATATAGAAACATAATAGTGGGGAGGATGAGAATGATAAAGATGAAGACGAAGAATTAACTCTAGTAGTTATAGTGATTTCAATAGCATTCACTAGCAGAAGAATATATATTTATATTAATAATTCAATAATATATATATATATATATATATATATATATAAACATCTTATTGAAAGCAGTAGCATAGTAATAATACCTTATCGATATAACAGCCTTTGAACTTGTACTTATCGCTTGAATATTTCTTAACATCAGCACTTGACACTGCTGTTTTGGCAGAGGCAGGTGATGATGGAGATGATGATGACGATGCTCGGTCTTCCTCTTCCTCTTTCAATATTTCCTTCGTAACTAATGACAAACGATATTATAAACATATATATAATGAGAAGACACGACTGGTATTTGGGTAGTCAACTTCTCCTTCCCCTCCTCCTCCTCTCTACAACTCTTACATAGATTAATAAACGATATTTGTGTATACTAATACAATGAAATGGTAGTGTAATAGCTTATTTCCCCCCTCCTCCCCCCCATTTCTTTTCTTGCTCTTGTGCTTTTTCTTGTTGTTTTTGGTAATCGTCATCATCATCATCATCATCATCATCATCATCATACGGTTTGCACGGCGGATGAAGAAGAATTCTTTTTGAGTCTTTCCTTTACCACTCTTGCTACTTGGCCCTAGCCTGATAATGAATGGTAATAATGATCAAGATAATTATGATGATGCTGCTTGCTGAACCCATCACTACTACTACTACTACTACTACTACTACTACTACCGCTACTACTACTACAACAACTTACACATAGCCTGAGTATTTGCCAGAGATTAGTGTTACGTGAGAGCCAAGGCCACTCTGCTGCTCTACTTTCCACCTAATAAATGTAGAACAACAACAACAACGACAAGAAGAAGAAGAAGAAGAAGAAGAAGAAGAAGCAGAAAACAACAAACGAATTGGAGAGAATCATCATCATCATCATCATCATCATCAACAACAGCAACAACTTGTTTCTCTTTTATCATTAGATTCCTTCTGCTTTCATAATGAGGATGATGATGATGCTTTCTCCTCTTCTTTTTGTTGTTGTTGTTCTTCTTCTTCATTTACTACTACTAGTACTGGTAGTACTGCTACTAGTACTGCTAGTACTGCTACTAGTACTGGTAGTACTGCTACTAGTACTACATGCTGTTTTCCTTTGCCTTTACAAGGCCCACATGCGTAGTGCCTCCAACGTCCGTGACAGTACTCAAGTACATTCCATTGGTTTCGTCTCTCTGATAGTAGTAAGCAAGTAGGTTTGAGAGAGATATCATACATGCATGCATGCGTGCATACATCATCACAGTAGCTCTAACATTACAGCTACAAGCTTTTTCTACTTCTCATTCTTCCTCTTCTTCTTCTTCACACACACACACAATAGTGCTACTACTGATAATTTGTCCAGCAATAACTAGGCAAGTAGCAGAAGGTATCTGTCTATCACCCTTCTATCTGTGCTCTTTCTTTTGGTAATAGTGATATAAATGACTAATAACAAAGCAGTATCTGTTTTGTACCGGGCATGTGTATTGGATGTTGTATTGTCGGAAATTTGCTCCCCTATCCCCTTGCCTGTGGTGAGTGTTTGTCGTGTATTAGAGTAGTATGCACATAATGATGAGTTAGAAGTAGTTAGGAACACTGTTGTATATATGATGTTGTGCGCGCGCGCGCGTGTGTGTGTGTGTATAACGACTGACTGGCGCATACGTCACCTATGCATCTTAAAGCAGGATTCCTTGGCTGTCTTCATATTCTAAAGGGAATATACGTATATATATAAGCAGTAGCGTTTGGGTGAAAAGAGGTAGGAATGTTGATATATATCTCCATGATTGTTGGGAAGGAATTACTTCAGCTGTACTAGGGGGGGAAAGACTTTTCAAGGTTTTTGTATTTAGTCAAACAACTCACCATTACGCTGGCTAATGTTCTAAGTTTTATTATTAGGATTATCTTTGTATGTATTGCCTCCTCCTCCTCCTCCTCCTCCACGTCCTCCTATCCATCTATCTATCTATCTATCCATGACCTTGATGACTCTACAAATGCCATTTCCACCACACGTTAAGAAACCCTTGACCGACTCGTGAAAGACAGCATACCTATTTAGCATGATGATGATGGTGATGATCGACTATTCTCATGTGATGATGAAATGCCGTTGGAGATTTGCTACTATCATCACTATCATCACTATCATCATCATCATCATCATCATTATCATCGTTATCATGATGCGAATTCATTCACACAAGGAAGACTGCTCTCCTGAAACACGCTGTTGTGCTACTACTACTACTACTACTACTACTACTACTATTGCATACTCGTATTTTTTAGATGGAATAGAATCTGCCACCTAAATAATGCACAGCACTCATCATGAGCCGAGTAGTAGTATAGTAGTGATACTATCACCCAAATGAAGCAACAGTGGATATTCCGAAAAAAATGTTATCATATTCTAACAATACGACAACTATGACAACGATAATGATGATGATGATGATGATGATGATGATGATGATAGTAATGATGGTGGTGATAAATGGCATTGAATGCGTCTTCTTTAACACAACTGGTACTAGGCTGTACAAGCTTGGATCATTTCTTCACCAAATGGTAGGAACTCTTCTTCTTCTTCTTCTTCTTCTTATCATAAAGGTTGATTCTCCCCTAGTCATATCTATCACTATTACTACTACAATATCATCATAAACAAGAACCATAGCGAAGGTAAATGACGAATGCCTGATAACAAGCAATTAGGAAGAAGAAGAAGAAGGAAGTCAATAGTAGTAGCAGTAAGTAGACAACATGGCACAGACACCAAACACACGACAACGCCGTCTCAATAAGCAGTACCTCATCCTCATCACCTTGTTGCGAGTGATATGCCACTATAGCAATATCGATGATGATGATGATGATGATGGTGATGATTATGATGTGTATATACATCTATAAATACCACTAATAGGAATATTACATCGTCTCTCTGTCCTCACTGTCAGCGTGGAGAACCAACACACTGGATCTAAGGGGGGGGGAGGGGGGGGGGCGATGTTGTTGTTGGTGGTAGTGAAATGCCCAGCAGCAGCATACGGATAGATGATAACAACACAGCATATAACAGTATTCATGAATGGAGTCATCACCACCCACCGTCTCATCAGCAACATCATCATTACTCACTTCCGATTCAACACAAGAAAATAAACGAATAAATCATATACTCATCACAATGATGAACGTTGTCGTTTTGTTGTTATTACTTACTTACTTACTTACTTACAACTGTTACTAATGTTATCTATACCCTGTCTTTTTATGGACACCTATCCAATGATCCTTGAAAAAGGAAGAAAAACAAACAACAATGGTAGGATAGGAGTGATGATATTTGACAGCAGAAGAAAGCTGTAGTACATCGTGCTATGATGTCGTAGAAAAGAAGGATAAGAAGAGTATCAAGATGATGATGATAAGAGCACGTGATAATACAACTACTACTATTTCTCCCAAATAGAGAGATATCTACTCTCTGATCATTGTTGTTTGTTTGTTTGTTTGTTTGTTTGGTGGTTGGTTGGTTAGATGTTAGAGGGAGATATCACTTTTCCAGGTCCGTCTAAGTAACACTGCAGCTTCTCTCCTTCTGCATCCTTTTAATGATGATAGGATAGGATAGGATAGGATAGGATAGAATAGATAGACGATACAAGAAGGAGGCATCAGAGAGAAAGTGATGATCAAGAGTTGGTGAAGAGGAAATAATATATGAATCATCATCATCATCATCATCATCGTCATCATCGTCATCATCATCATCATCGGTATGCCATTCCCTAACAAAAACCGTTGACCAATAAAAACAACAACATCATCATCGTCGTCGTATTGTGGTTGCAGCCGTTTAAATAGCACCACCTTGTATAATCTCCAAGGAGAGGCATCTGTTTTGTTGTCAAACAGCTTCACCCTACAAGATTTAGGAGAAGATCATAATGATGATGATGATGATGATGATGATGATGATGATATTGATGTTGATGATAGTAGTAGTAGTAGTAGTAGTAGTAGTAGCTATTGTCTATTTTCATCCTCATCATCCTCATAATGACGGATAGATAGCACCAGATATGAGATGTAATACTCTTTCTGTTTTGGTCTTTACAATTATAAATACTTTTGTTTGTTTCTTTCACCGATCAATCCTTCGATCTTTCTCTCTCACCATCCATTATACTACTTGTACATACTACTATTAGTACTACTACTACTACTACCTGAGAGCTCTTTTGTAAGGCTGCTTATCCTTGGACATGTCGTACGAGAGCCACTTCATATAGTTCTTCCCAGGGCAAACATACTGCAACGAGCAATAATGAGCAAATGATGATGAACATGACTTTAATAACAATAATGATGATGATGATGATAATGATAGCGATGATGAAGAGAGAAAGGGGGACAACAACATTTCTCAAGTGACGATATTGTGTACACAATTGTTATTAGTTACGTACAGCAATATAGAAGACTCGAGAGTGTGTGAGGCCTCCCTGATCATCCATATCGTCCAACACCTAAGCAGCAGCAGCAGGGAAGAGGTGTCAGAACAATTAAAACGTACAAATGTATAATATACATGAATATATATATATATATATATATATATATATATATATTAAATATTAAGGCGCTACTACTACTACTACTACTACTACTACTACTAGTACTACCTCTGCTGCGGCAAAGCATGAGTTTTTGACGGCAGTAGAAGACATTTCAACCTGTTCGCAATAAAGTGGTTGTGCTTTGATGTTACTACTGCAAACGCTGAAAATACATAGA
This sequence comes from Bigelowiella natans CCMP2755, assembly GCA_000320545.1. Taxonomy (NCBI): domain Eukaryota; phylum Cercozoa; class Chlorarachniophyceae; genus Bigelowiella; species Bigelowiella natans. The sequence goes on from ADNK01001570.1 coordinate 31,932, forward strand.
GTGTGGATTTATGACGATGAGGTGATGATGGCTTGAACCTATCCATCCAAGTTGTTGAAATTGTTGTATATTTATGTTTTTTTTTTTTATGGTAGTGCTTCACGTATTAGTCTTGATTTATCCTGATGGTTTTACAACAAAAACAACAACAACAACTTCTACTACTACTACTACTAGTAGTAGTAGTAGTAGTATTTGTACCTCGGAGCAGTATTGATCATCCCCGCAAACGAGGAGAGACTTCCTTCTATGTGACAGTATACTGTATGCCAAGCCTGGCGTGATGGGGTCCTCTCCTAAGAACATCATAATCATCCCCATCATTTATTTATTTACACACAGTGTTCTGTCGTTTCTATGCATCGAGGAGTTCGGTTCTACTTGCAGCAGCAGCAACATCAATACCAAAAACTATCAACAGAAACTACTTACCAAGACCAACACCGAGATAATTAGCAACAGGAAGGTGAAGTCCATGCTTTTTCGTCAATTGAGCCCCTGACCGATGGGAATATAATAATAATGAAGATTATGGTGGTGGTGGGATTGATGATGATGATGATGATAATGATGATGATGAGGGTGCAAACAAAGATCCATTCTAGCATAGCTCTACCACCACCACTACTACTACTACTCTACTACTACTATTACTGCTACTAGCACTAGTAAATATAATAATAATATTAATAACAAACAATATTAATACCACCTTTGTAAACAACGAGAAACCAGCCTAAAGCAACCACTACCAGCCAGACGTTCACTACATAACATAGCAGCACAAGCAGAAGGAGCAGAATAGTATTTCCATATTAGTGATGATGGTCAAAGGATATGGAAGGACAAGCAGTGCAATCTTTACTACGATGACAAAATCAGAGAAATTGTATGTTTGCAGTAGTGGGTAGCTGAGAATATAGTAGTACTGTGGATGATATACGTAAATAGTGCACGGCAGCTCTACCGAAGCATACCAACCAAATTCAGGTTACACTCCATCGACGTACATTTTATATGATGACAATATAGTCTATTTCTCTTTCTCTCTCCTCTCTTGATGACAAGATTGCAAATATTTATGTGGAGAGTATACGGTACATCGCCCTCATAGTTATGGTAGTAGTAGGTGACCATTGCTCAAAGTTGAAGACGACGATGAGGCTGATTGAGAAGTGCTTGTGGAACTTGCTGTCCTAGGGGAAACCACGCTACTTGCTCCCTGATGCACGCATGGTGAAGTAGTGAGAGACGAAGACACAGAGAGAGAGAGAGAGAGAGAGAGAGAGAGAGAGAGAGAACAATAGTAAAAGCAACAAAGCAAAATTCAGTGAGTGATGGGGGAAGGAGAATTCAAACAATAGCTCGTCGTTCCCTATCACCGATATAGTATGATTATTGACTGTGAATCTTAGTAATGAATGTATTTCTGGGTATGGTCGCTTTACTCCCCTCCCTATTTGATAGCAAACACTATTGCTAACAGGAAGTTACCGACGACGCCTTTCCTTCAGCAGGTTTAGAATGAGAGGAATTGGCGCCATCATCCCGAGGCTAAAGTAACACACATCCAAGAGTGACTATTTAGTGTTCCCTCTTCCAAGACCCGAAAATTAAGTGACGTCAGAAGGAACGAATACATCCCGCATCTTCCCCGAGTATTACTCTGCTTCTACAACTACTCCTCCTCCTCCTCCTCCTCCTCTTCCTCCTCCTCCTCTTCCTACTACTACTACTACTGCTGCTACTACTACTGCACCTTATTCCGCTTGAGCATTACTCCTTACCGTATTGTGTCGATAGCAGGTAAATCGATCTACGCGTGGTTGAGTAGCGGCGTGTGCTGTTGTTGGCGTTCGTCGATGTTGAGTTGAACTCTCTAACTCAATGTTTGAGTTGTCGCATGGGTCTAATTCATGCCATTTCGCACAAAATGTAGATTGATATCGAATCTGGTCAGACGCACAAGCAACATTCTCGAAAACAGAAAAGAACACGTGCTGATTTCAATTGGCGGCAGCCTGATGTCAACAATTTTTGAGTTGATCCACCGGCATTGAGAATCCTTTCTTTCTTCGTCGCAGGGAACCAATTACCTGCATTGCTTCTCCCCCAACTTCGGTTCCGTTTGTGAACGGAGATACGTTTTGTTTTGTCAATGCGACAATCTTGATTGTGTGTCGTAGTCTGGAACCATGTCGATGCTAAGCATAGCGCGTCTACTCCTACTAGATCTACTAGATCTACTCCTCCTCCTCTCTGAATAATAACTCAAAACGTTGCCTGATGGTGCTGCTGGTGGTGGTTACGAATACGTGGAGGAAAACATAAATCGCACAGCTCACGCAATCTTTCTTACCCGCAAATACGCGACTGTCGTCCCCCCCAACATTGCCATTTTCCACCACCATGGGTCACAATAATTCAAGAAAAAGTGAGCCAATGTCTGAAATCTACAAAGAAGCAGCAAAGAACAACGATCTCGCTTGTCTGAAGCGTTTAATTCAGTAAAAGGCAAGCATCGAGGCGAAGAACAATGAAGGTGGGTAGCAGCTGCAGTATTGCTAGCGTTTAGACAGTATTTGCAGTGTTGGGTGGGTGATGGTTATTGTTGTTGGTAGCAGTAGTGATAGTGGTATTAGTAATAGTTTTAAGTAGTGAGTATAAGGAGCAGTAGTTGTATCAGTGTTTGGTAGTGAGTAGCAGAGACTGGAAAACTGAGCATTGATATTAGTAGAGGTAGTAATATTAGTTTTACAAAAAATACTTAGAGGTTAGTTTGAGGATGGTTGTTGACATTGTATACATGTGTCATTGTTGTTTTGGCGTCTAAAATGGGGTCGCGTACCACCAGGTCAAACACCGTTGTTTTTTGGTATTTACCATGGCCATTTGGAGATCGTCAAGTACCTGGTTGGTATGAAGGCAAACATTGAGGCGAAGAATTATAAAGGTGGGTAGCAGCTGCAGTAATGCTAGCGTTTAGACAGTATTTGCAGTGTTGGGTGGGTGATGGTTATTGTTGTTGGTAGCAGTAGTGATAGTGGTATTAGTAACAGTTTTGAGTAGTGAGTACAAGGAGCAGTAGTTGTATCAGTATTTGGTAGTGAGTAGCAGAGACTGGAAAACTGAGCATTGATATTAGTAGAGGTAGTAATATTAGTTTTACAAAAAATACTTAGAGCTTAGTTTGAGGATGGTTGTTGACATTGTATACATGTGTCATTGTTGTTTTGTGAGTCTAAAATGGGGTCGCGCACCACCAGGTCAAACACCGTTGTTTTTTGGTACTACCTTTGGCCATTTCGAGATCGTCAAGTACCTGGTTGGTATGAAGGCAAACATCGAGGCGAAGAATTATAAAGGTGGGTAGCAGCTGCAATATTGCTAGCGTTTAGACAGTATTTGCAGTGTTGGGTGGGTGATGGTAATTGTTGTTGGTAGTAGTAGCGATAGTGGTATTAGTAATAGTTTTGAGTAGTGAGTACAAGGAGCAGTAGTTGTATCAGTATTTGGTAGTGAGTAGCTGAGACTGGAAAACTGAGCATTGATATTAGTAGAGGTAGTAATATTAGTTTTACAAAAAATACTTAGAGCTTAGTTTGAGGATGGTTGTTGACATTGTATACATGTGTCATTGTTGTTTTGGCGTT
>ADNK01001569.1:0-70375 GCA_000320545.1 Bigelowiella natans CCMP2755
GTGGAGGGGGGGGGAGAGTAATCATGTATTCATTTTATTTATTCATGCACAGATTAGAAGGAAGGCCTCCTGAGAGCCTAAGATACGCGTATGTAGCGGTACTAAAAGGGGGGTTATTAGTAGTAATAGCTTGTGGTAGTAGTAGAAGAAGCAGGAGGAGAATTAGTAGCTGAACAGAAAGTAAAGATCATCGTAACTATACACCCGCACAACATAATTGCAAGTAGAGCTGCTGTTTCTCTCCTTTACATCCACCCCCCCCCCCCCGGAAAATGCAAAAAACGAACATGCTCTTTCTCTCTCTCTCCACACACACACGCACACACATACAGGCATGCACAGCAGTACGTGTGTTTGTGATGTGTGGTCCGCCTTGATTCAGGGTGTCGTAGCTGACGATTTCTCCGAGGAATCGGTCTCCACCTTCTATTCTGAATACTTGCAAGGTGTGCATGTGCGCGATTGGATCTGCTCCGTCTTTCACAAGAGCGATGTTGTTGATTGGGTGCTTCTTGCTCTTGCTGTTGTTATGTCGCACCTGTGCAAGTGCGTGCATGTGTGTGTGTGTGTGTGTGTGTGTGTGTTGTATGTGATTGCGTGCAAACGCATATAAATCGCCGATGACACAGCTATACGTCAAAGACGATGAATTTAATCCCTCTCCCCTCTACCCCTCCCTCCTCTCCCTTCTATCTGTCGTTTGCGTGTGGTGTAGGAAAGCTGCATCCTTCGTTCAAATCACAGCCAGATCCTGGGAAGAAGGTGAGAGAATTGACGCTTATGCAAGCGAGGAGGCAAATCAAACCCACTTAAGTAACCGTAGTAGAGAGGTACATGGGTAGATTTTCCTCCTCCCATTGCTCTAGCTTTCTCCTGTTGTAGCGACATGGTACTATTCGTAGCATTATCATAACGATATGTGGTATTTATATCTCCCTCCCTCTCTCCCTCTCTCCCCCTCTCTCTCTCTCTCTCTCTCTCTCTCTCTCTTTGTGCGCGTGTGTGTGTGTGTGTGTGTGTGTGTGTGTGTGTGACTCGTCGTTGCTCAGTGGCAGCATGGGACCGTGATGGAGGTAGTGCACAGCATGCTGGGGAAGAAGATCCTGGGATATAATCAGTAAGAATTTTAACAACAATAACAAGAAGAAGAAGAAAATCAAGGAGAAACGTATAGAATAAGATTGCTGGAAAACCATCGCCTTCTACCATCTCTTCTTTTATTTCTCTCTCTCTCTCTCCCCCCCCCCCTCTCTCGCTTTCTTCCCTTTTGCATGAGTGCGCTTAGCCATCACCCATTCTCGCCCCCAAATGGGGAAAACAGTGCCCATTTACTGCTGATTGTCTTTGGTTATGCTTTGTATGGTTGGATTTTCACACGCACACAAACACACACACACACGCACACACGCATTTAGTGGCATGGACGATGTCGTTGGCGATGTTGTGCTTATGGCCTATAAAAACTGGTATTATGAGTCACACAGTAGTAGTAGTAGTAGTAGTAGTAGCAGTAGTAGTAATAGTGAGTAGTTGTATATGTAGCAGTGATATATCTCTTAAGAAAAAGCTGATAGACTTACTTCGCACATTGTGAAATGTACGAGAAGACATACGCAAACAGTATATATGTACATGTACGTATATATACATGTATATATAATGCAAGGTCTCCGAACAAGGACAAGCACAATGCGACAATGGAAAGACTGGCAACCATTCTAAAGGTACCGATCGTGCCATTAATGATACATGCACACAAGCACAAGCATCGTACGCTAGGAGCGACCAGAAATAGTAGTAGAGAATATAGCGTGGAATTAGATATCACCCACTCTTTCTCTTCGCTCTTTATCAAATGCATACACACGCAGGATACGGGTATTGTCGTAGCGACTTTTGACTCTTACGAGAACTTCTTCGATAATCAAGTCTTCCAAGTGTAAGTTACCCGCAAAAGCAACACGATTCTATAAGCAGCACCCCCAAGGACTTGCAATTTGCCGCATCAATCCACTTTGATTTTCATGCCCTTTCGCACTCTGCTCTCCTTGCTTCAGGGAGGATGAGCACTGGCAAGAGTGTCGCGTGTATCTTATCGCTGGAGGTAGGCAATAGGTGTTTTTTAAGAGACGATGAGCCAGAAGTGAATCTTTCATTTTGTTTCCAAAGAATGGATTAACAACATCACGACTCTTTCTTATTAACAAACAATACTGTATGCGCGCAGGAGAAGCAACACCGGAAGTGAGAAAGCCTATTCTGGTTGCAGATGGTAGCAAAGAGTCTTCTCTTCCTCTCACCCAGGTGATAGCAGCATGTGTTCCATTTGTAGAGAGCGATATGCAATGAAATGAAGCAATTCTGGGAATCTGAAAGAAGAACTAACGATGCTTTCTGCCATTCGCGTTTGTGTCTCTGCCAAGATTTGGAATGTCTGACTATATGCATTCATTCTCTGCTGCAAGGGAAATATCCTCAAGCAGCTCAAGGCCAAACTACCGGAGATTCAACAAGAATGGAACACCGTAAACTCGATGATAGTAGTAGCAGTAGTAGAAACAGCAGTAGTAGCTTTGATGGTGGTGGATCGCCGACATGTGTGTTTTGTGTATATCTACATGCGAATACAAGAGTTGTGCGTTTTATTGATGATTGAGAAGCCAGAACTGCAGGATACTTAACCATCTGTCATTTGGCATCAGATCAAAGGCAATGTTGTAGAAGTGCGGCGCCAAGTTGCTGAGGAGAAGGAGAGGAATAAAAAGGAGGCAGAAGAGGCAAAGAAACAGGTAGAGTAAATTTATTAATGCAGACTGTTGTATTTTTTAAAAATAAAAAACAAAGCTAGAGCTTTGCACACACTTAGAATTTGGTCAACCGCACAATGAAATCATTTAGGCTGAAGAAGAAGCAGAGAAGCTCGAAGAAAAACTCAAATTCATTCCAAAGGTACTGCTAGACCAAAGCTGCAACCTCCTCACACCCCACGGCACCGTTCTGATTGATGAGTTAATTTTGGATATTCTCCTCCAAGCATATGACGATATATCTCTGCCTCTCTCTCGCTCTCTCTCCCTCTCTCTCTCTCTCTCTCTCTCTCTCTCTCTCTCTCTATGTGTGTGTGTGTGTGTGTGTGTGTTTGTGTGTGTGTGCATCATAGATCGATTGCACTAAGGACGAAGATAATGGAGTCATCAAGCAGACTATTAAGGAAGGAACTGGAGATGTGCCAAAAAAGGGCGATCAAGTATGTGTGTGTGTGTGTGTGTGTGTGTGTTTAAGTGTATGCATGTGAGAGTGTGTGTGAGAGAGGGAGGGGAGGAGGGGGGAAGTGAGGGTGCTTTGCTGTTCTGATGTTGGAGTTCTCCTATTTATGCTAATGGCTAATTAGCTCGGTCATTTTAGTATAAAACGGTTAGCTTTATCGTAAAGCACATCATGCCTTTTGAGTTTCACGCCATTAGCTGTGGTAGTAGGTAGAAGTTGCGGTAGTCCAGCAGCGGTAGTAGTAGTAGTAGTAGAAGTAGTATTTGTAGTAATAGCATTCCTCGATGACGAAAGGGTGTTTCTTCGGTGTGTTATGGGTTCGGCAGATCAGTTAGTACCTAGATTATCAATGAATGATATCTCTTCCTCTTCCACTCCTCCTCCTCCTCCTCCTCCTACTACTACTACTAATACGACTACTAGGTGGAAGCACACTACACAGGCACTCTGCTAGACGGCACCAAATTTGACTCATCTCGGTGAAAAGCTCTCTTCGGAATTTTGAACGACGACGATCTATATACATGCCAATTTTGTAAATTTATTTATTTATTTATTCATCTACATGTATATTGTGTGGTTAGGGATAGAGATGAAACCTTCAAGTTCCCCTTAGGAGCCTCCCAGGTGATGGTTGTGTTCATACACAACAGAATGCTTTTTGTTCCAATGGTATACCAAACAAGTATGTACAAATCATACAGGTTATAAGGTGCTGGGATATGGCCTTTGCGACGATGAAGGTATGGAGAAGAAGAATAGAAGTTTGTGTGATAAGAAATAAAGAGAATGAGAAAGAAACGTTGCGAGCCGGATTCAGATGATGTTACGATTTATAGAGAACATTGACGATTCTGGCTGCTAAGCTAGAGTCATTGCAGGCCGAATTCACAAAAGCGATGTTGTTCATGAGAGGGGGCGAGAATGGAATGTTTACGCTGTCACAATGCAATCGCTATAATAGCACCTTTCATTTCATTTTTGAAACAAATTCTCTGCTGACAATGTCCTCTCCCTGCCGTGCGAAGCTGAGCAGAGATTTACATACGGCAAACGTCCGCCAATTCTCCTACTTCTGTTTCATCATTTCATCAACAAAAACACGATCACCGTAATGTCCCTGTCAGGTGGGAGAGAAAGCTGTTCTAACTTGCCAGGTGAGTATCTCTTCAACTTGAGAGTTTATATATATATATATATATATATATATATATGTAATACTTACGTGCATTATTATACATTTGGCATTAATTTTATTATCTGAAACATAACAGCCTGAGTACGCATATGGAGAGCGTGGATCCCCCCCTACAATACCTCCTGATTCTATCCTAAGGTAGTAACAGTGTAGTGAGGGTCTAGTGATAGTAGTAGTAATAGCAATGGTAGCAGCTGTAGTGGTGATGACATTTGCAGGATTAGTGGTAACCACGTTACCAAGCAATAACATTGTGCGCTATGAATTGTCCGATCTATACATATATATATATATATATATATATATATATATATGAGACGGATGTAATGAAATGTTTAAATTTTTCAATGGTCATCCTAATGTAGCTGTGCAATGCAGATATATATATATATATATATATATATATATATATGTGTGTGTATATTTATAACGACATCTATCTAATGGGCGTTGCATTGTTTGTTGTAGATTCGATGTTGAGTTGGTTTCATTCACCCCATCCGGCAGCAACGACAAGGATGAACTCTAACCGCAGTTTTTGCCCAACTTGATGCCCGTCGTATTTTCGCTATATTAAAAAACCAAGCTAAGTACGTACGTAGCAGAAAGTTGTGATTCCTCAATTCATCATAGCACATGATATATATATAGCATGTAGTGCGGCCATCTTTGGGTGCGATTTGCACAACTAGCATCTATATATACATCGCATTGCCATATGTGCACAACAACATCGATCTTGCTAGCCTATCATGCGTACGCGTATGAATGCTATACATATTTAGCAGTTCATGAATATGCGTCCGTCCGTTTTAGTTTGTACGTGCCGCCATGTCATGTAGCAATGTGCCAATTATTTGTGCTGCAAGCAGCGACGGATCATCGATCGAGCGTCAACTGCGATGTGGCGCATTTCAATATGCCTCATGCATTCGTCATGCCGAAAGGTAAAAAAGCCTCCGCCACACTGTGAACACGTTCATTTTGCTAACTCTGAACTTAGCTGATATGCTAGCATGCTAGCATGGTGCAATCTTGCTGGCAATTGTCAACGATTCATTGGACAACATATAAAATGATTAGATCCTATCTGCTACTGAGAGCAGAACACACACATTCAGGGTCGTGATTTCACGTCAGTTGTCACGTTGCAATGTTCGTCCTGATCAGATGGGTGGTTTGTCATCCTCATCAATCTGCGCTGCAATTGAAAGACAAAAGAAAGAAACAAGCCACACAAAGTTAGGAAGATAAAGATGGCAACGGCGTGAAACATTCGCATCATTGCATGCGTGCATGTTCGATGGCCTTTCATTCCAAAAATCACAGGCGAACTCATCATTCTTGGTCGTCACATGGAGACGGCAGTCATTACGAGCATGCATGCATTCGTCATTCTGTTGTGATAAAAAACGTGTGTGTGGTTGCTGTTCTGGTTATATTTGTTGTCGCTCCTTCCACTCTCTATTTTTACCAACGCCACTCTTTGTCGGGCTCTTCTTGCTCCTGTGACTTGAGTTTGCCGAGCGTGTGCTCAACGTAGTCATACTAGCCTTTGAATTGTCCATGCGAGAGACTTTTTCATCAACGAGTTTGATGACCTGCTCTTTCAGCTTACTGCACTCTGCCGATAGACTCTTCTTCTCTGTGTCACTCCGCCTTAGCTTTCCCTCCAACTGCTCACACTTATCACGCAATTCTTCCAGCTCAAACTGCATTTTGCCGTGTCGTACCTCCTCGGCCTCCTGCATCTTGGAATGAGGCATCTTCTAAGGTGGAAAGGGGAGAGGATATAAAAAGAATAGCGTGGTTAGAAAGGTGTACAGATCATATCCGGCAAAAAAAGATCATGAAGGATGCTATGAAACACGCCATGCCGGTGTATATTATGCATTGGCAATCCTCCGGGAGGCCCAAAAACAAGATAACGCGAGGTCGTGAACAAGTACAACAATAAAGGCTCTTTTAGAGAAGGAAGAAAGACCTTTTATTTAAAATAGCTGTGATGTGATGCAAGGTCCAATAATCTCTCTCTCTCTCTCTCTCTCTCTCTCTCTCTCTCTATTTAGCAGCAATCAATAGTGGTGGCAAAATGCTACCATTCTCGGAGTGCCTTTAATTTCATGCAACGAGACCATCGTAGGCACTTCCTTATCTTTTTGTGTTAGCTGCCAAAGCTTAGGCCCATACAACGCTCCACACCATGTCCATATTGCGATTGTTCCGAATATGGTGCGCACATCCAACCTATAAGCACGACTTGACTGAGGGGAGAGGGAGGGGGGAGCGCAAAGATCAGCACATTTCAAATGTTTAGGAGTTCGTAATCTGAAGCTTTCGAGGAATTTCTTAATCTGAAAAATGTGATTACTCTCGTTCTCAGATAAATAAAAAACACGCCACTTATCTTCTCAACGAACTTTAAAATGATTGTGCCGCGAACATCTCCATCCATATGAAATGCGTCCATGTATTTGAAAAGCAAAAATTCATCTGAATCTCTAGAGTGTTAGTTACGTTTCCGGTGATTTGCAGCACAACCATCACGAGGACACAAATGCAGAAGCCGTAAAGAGCAAACGCCATTTGCTGGCTCTCTTTGAACTTGCTCCAGCTCTTTCTCGTCTGGAAGCTCAGCACTACCAATGAGCTCAAAAGGACCATGCAGTACACCAGCATAATCACTGACCACCTGATGGTGATATTGAGGCGTACAACAAATTTGCTAGGTTAGTGGAAAAACTGATGTTTTCAAATGGAGGTGTGATTCTAGGAGCACTGGGGATAAAGGACGCAACGAAGCCTTTGTGTTGTTATTGATTGGAGTGAAGTCGTACAGAAAAGAGCCTGATCGGCAGGTCGTGTAGTTCTTTGAAGGCCGGATGGGGTCTGTCTCGATTATTTCAGGTGACAGCGGGTCAATGCCTTGCCATAGAACGAGAATCGCTAAGGTAGGGATCATCAGATATCCGAGGAATTTGAGGAGAGTACCATCGTCAACCTGATAGAATAATAAAGAAGATCATGAATATGATGATGATGGTGATAAATGTACACTTGAATATAAATAATAAATAAATATATATATTTTGAATTTCTGTAGATTACCATGCATGATCTCAATATAATATATATATTATATATATATATATATATATATTTAATATGCGATATGCAACTTGCATTACTATGATGCCTCATGACCTTGAGGGAAGTGATATTCACGGCATGCTCCAGTGTGGAGAATATCTTCATAATTCGCCAAAGCTTAACTGCAATTGGCCCGAAGAACAGCGTGAATCCAATTCCCAAGAGCCAAGGTCGGCAACCACAGGTTATTTCGTTGTTTTCCAGTCCTAAAAGTATCAGTGACGAAGAACGTCAAATACGGCACGATGCTGGTACAAGTATAATTCTAAGGCCTGACTAAGGGTGTTCTTCACGGTTTTTCGTGGTAGTAAGCTCACGCTTACAATAAAGCTATGTGCTGATATGTGACATCGTATTCGCATCATGATTATCCATACGGAGTGCTATATCACACACAATTAGACACTTCTTTGTCTATCACCCCATGTCAGCATCGAAAGGTCCAGCATCAGGAGGCCAAGCAGCGATAACGTGACGAAGAGGACACTGACAGCTTTGATTACTGGCGGAATTGAGCAGTAGCAGTAACGAGCAACAGAGGGATATTAATGATGAGTACTGCTGTGAGTATTTTCATTCATAGTGCACTATGCAAGGAAATAAATTCTGACCTGGATCGCCTCGATGTGCTATCAAGATGCCGATGAGAGTCAAGATCATTACGGAGTTTATCACGACCATAGCAAGCATCACCTTCTCAGACTCCGTGTTGAACAGCTTTTTGGTGTATCTGATTACGATAGAAACATAGAGTCACGACATGGGTTTCGAGGGGGGTCCCTGCCCTTGGCCCCGCCGTTTAAACAACTACAGAAGAAACAATTGGTACATGGAATTCTCTGCAATCCTATTCGGCACTCATCATGATAAATATCGCCTCCATAATCATCAACAATCTTCCATCACCACGGAAAAAAAACGTCCATTACACTCTCTCATCCCAAGTAGGTATGGGGTAAATAACGCCGGAGGTGTCGGTACTCAATGGATATACGATTTGAGCGAAGTTGTTTTGGTCGTATTGAATTACAAGCATCTACCCAAAGAATTTAAAACAAACAACGGAAGCAAATGAATAGGGCAAGAAGAAAATGGGTTAGTCAATCAGTCGATCTGTGCAAATTATACTCAATTCCTTTAAGCCTAAATCAATCACCTCTTTGGCCTCATTCGCTCCAAGACGACTTCCTTCAATCAAACCGTAATACGACGGCTGTGAAATGTCATTAAGCGCCTCGAGAGTCTTGTGCGTTGCATTGCTCTGCGCTCGCTCCACAGCATATGCGAGAGAGTACAGGGTAGCCATTGACCCCGCAGCTTGATACGAGGGTGAGACTCCGGAATACGCACGATATGCAGCATCGAATTCTTCTGGAGCACGCACGCCGTTGGTTTGATTGAAAAGCCGGATAACCGAAGACGTTGTCTGCTCAGTGCAACCGGAATCGGTGCATCTGTAGAGCGCATGTGTGTGTGTGTGTGTGTGTGCGCGCGCGCGTGTTTAGAAGCACGTGCAAAGTGAACATAATTGTATCAAAGAGCGTCATTGCAACTAACATCTCTCTCCCACTAACCCCCCCCCCCCCCCCCTCTCTCTCTGTCTCCTTCACGAACTCTCTACATGGCGTGTGTATTGCCCATTTTGCTTTAGTTGTTCGCTATTATGTGGTTGTTCTATAACAGTTAGTTAGCCTACCGTGGATCCCACTGTACGGGGCCAGCAATGTAATTGAACTTACTGCCGAGCGTCTCCTCTACGCTCTGCGTGCCAACGCATACAGAGAGTGCAAGAAAGTTGGGCAGATAGTTGCGGTCATATGCTCGAGTCATGAATTCTGAGCAAGTGCGAAAAAGTAGCAAGACAAATATTTGAATTAGATTCGCAAAAGGATATGGAGGCAAAATAATGTTTCTGGTATTTTGTCGTTTAATGGCTGCTGTTATCGAAGTAGAGAGATGGCACCCGTGCACGCGGTGTTGAGAACGCATCCAACGACGACGTCAGGCTTATTGGATTCCAACTGCTCGAAAAGCCCTTCGAAGCTGCTATCGCTCGTGTGGTCTAGAGGGTATAGGTCATACACCTGTACAGCGTAATAGCAAGATGGTGATGGTATCTTTGCTATGTTGAATGACTAATGTTTAAATAGCAGCGAAGCAATAGTATGCTGCTTCCAGATGTAATGGGATTTCCATGCAAAACAAGTTTGAAGTACGAAAACAAATGACGCATAAAAAGTGGCGCAACGCAGTGCAACGACTACATCAAAAGCCGACCTTGTCAAAATCAAAGAAGGAAGCAGAGAGGAAAGCTTGTTCGCACATGGTCTGTGAGAACAGCCCACTTTGGTGGAAGAAAGCAATAGATTCGGCCCCGTTTAGCTTAGTGAGCTGCACCACAGGTTCCATATACTGCGAACTCAGGTTTATCACCCCAAAGAGTCCCGGAAAACGACGCTGCCCGACCACCTAAAACGAAGGAAGAAGAAGTAGGAGGAGAGAGAACAGAGGAGTAGGTTGATATCATAGCAAACCCGAGCTGCGGCTACCAGTATGACTTCAACTACCTTGTCGGTACAACCGTAAGATGCCGCATTTGAAGGCAGGCAGCTGAAGACTGCTTCTGATGCAGCCCCGCCAGCAAGGACAATCTCATCGTAAGGATCGCACGCTATGGCCACTGTTTGCGTCACTCCAGACGAGAATGGGGAGAGGATGAAGTTGAAGTCGCCTGCAGAGTGGTGATTGGAGCAAAGAGAAGGGTAGATCAATGATAACATACAACGCATCAAAAAGGTAACAAGAGAATCCGTGGTTTCATGTACTCTCGCTCCACACACAAACACACACACACACACACACACACACACACACACATCTTCTTGTGTTTGTGTGCTGATGTGGCTTAAATGTAGAAACGTCGTGGTTGCATACAATAATTATCGACGTATTCAATTTTTTTGAATACCGAGGCTGCCTTCACACATAGACCTTGCCACCTGGGTAACGTACGTCGAGTTACTTCCAGACCCAACATCCGCATATGTAAAGTGTATGTCTTCAATCTGAGTGATCCCGCTTACACCTATGCGAGCGAAACAAATGACACAATTTCCCTCAATAAGAATCTCCTAAACGCTGATTGGACTGCGCTGACGCACCTGAGTCGGCTAACAGTTGTTGCCTGAAAATCTGGGTGACGTTATATGTCTCTTGTGCGCGCCACGCCCGTGAACCGACAGATGTCACGTCAGAGCCAGTCGCTCTGAAGAATATTGATGCGTGTTTGTGTGCTGAAGCCTTCATTGTACACCCGTGCACTCGGTTGTGTGTTTGGATGTTTGCGCATATGCAATTTAACAATTCTTACGTGTAAAGGACTCCCACAGAAAGGTTGAAACTGGCATGAACGTTGAGCACATTTGCTGCCAGGCCCAGTAGAAGGAAGAGGACCGAAGGCAGATTATACATCCTCTGCAAATTCAGGTAGACTCAGATCGAATACACAACTTCATCTCCTCCAATTTAAGGAAATAAAGTATAGGGTGTAAGCTAGCGATGCGAATGTTCTGTTGCGGAAAACGGCAATCTCACCTCTCTATTTGATGTTCAAAAAGGTTCCCAACGGATTCGAGTAGATATCGTGTTCCCTCAAAAATACCTCTCGAATACGAAAACTAAATCATATGCCCTCCCTTTCGTTTTCTGATAGTAAAAAGAAAAGATAGTACTTGGGGGGGAGAGGGAGTGCACCACCACGATGTAGGAAGGGAACCGATACTGCGAGCTGGAAAGCTCTGGTTAATCCAAGACTAATCGTGAGCGATACGGAGATGAAAAGAATGGGGTATATTTAAAGAGACAAATAATATAGATTTAATTTCCGCAAATACTACGTGTTTTCGCCATCGAATGTAAGTTATATCTCGTAAGGTTTGATCTGAGAATCTGGGGTGGGCAGACCGAGAGACGAATGGCGTTTTTCTGCCTAACAAGCCTGATTGAATGGAAGCTCCGTGGAAAACCATCGTTGAAATTCGGTTGGAAGGTCAGTTTCTTCCCGTTACAATCCGAAAATTTCCTTGAAAACCATGGAAACGATGTCTTTACGGCCCAAATCCTATGGATTTTTCCCACCACAGTTCAATTATGGCGTTTTTACCTCAATTTAGAGTGTATACACGCAGCACACGTGCCTGCGCTCGTATGCATGTATTCGAGTGAAGGAAGATATTGCTCCCATAATTCCACGTCGCGCATAATACAACCAACAATGCATTCCTGTCAAAATAATACACTAAGAATATCTCTATGCAGCATATTTTTCTTAGGTTCACTGCAGATTTGTTTACCTGCACTACGCAGATAAAAATGAATTTTTATAGGATGATATATTGAACATTTTTAGTCTTGTTATTGTTGATGAAGGGATGATGAAAAAGATGATGACGATCACGGAGATTCTCCCCCTCCCAATCAGATTCATTTGGATGAAGAACTGCTAAATTTTACGAGTATTAATGCATGTACAATAGATGCTGCTGTCGCCAATCTTCTTCTTTTATATTTCCATGGAAGAAAAGAGCTAATGATGTTGTGGGTGACTAAGTAGTAATCCTGGAATAGTGTTATCTTTCACAATGTTTAAATTAATGTGACATGGAATACTCCACTGCTTCTGAACCTATCTTTCCACGTGACTGCCAGTTTGTGAGATTTTCAGTCCATAAAAGACTATTCCGAGATGCCGTGGGTGATTCCATTCAAATTGAAGGTGATCCTAAAAATATCAGTCTCCCTCCTTGGAGAGCATATCTGCATCTATCTTGCACCTGATGCTTTCCCGATGAACAATAGGTGGACTTCTCGAGGGTGAATACATCCCCTAAGAATAATTCAGAGAAGAAGCAAACGAAGAAGAAGAAGAAGAAGAAAAAAGAGGGTCGAATCCGGAAAAAGTTCCGGGGGTTTGCATCTGATGTTCTAGAGAAAACAGCATCAATCTTTGCTCGACACGAACAGGTACTGCATCTGCTACTGACTAACACATTGGCGATAGTAACAAATATAATAAAATCATCTTATTATCATGCTTATATCGAAGAAAATCCCAACGACAATACAATTTTTTTAGATAACTAACGTCTACAAAACACACACACACGCACATACCTACTGTTATATGCCCGGTAAGATCGCGGAATCAGAGTTCTTCGTGCTCCAAAAACGAAAGAAGGAAAATTCGAATAAACCTCCCTATCGCATTCTTACACGGCGAAAACCGGTAACTTGAGACGAAGATAGAGGATTGGAAGATGAAGATGATGATATGATAAAAAGTGAAAGAACGAGAAATATGTATCACTTCGTACAATTTTCCTACCTTGTGCGTGCGTGTGTGTGTGTGTGTGTGTGTGTGTGTGTGTGTGTGAACTATCTTCTATATTTATATATTGCGTCTCTTCCTTTCTGAAACAACTCGAAGTCTTACAACGAATTCCTAATCTTCGTCAGATCTGCTGCATTGCGTACTCACACACTGAGGTAAATGTCATCATACAGCATAAAAAGTAGTGATGGGCTTCAACGTAAGGATCTTGGCTCTGATTTTTTTTACAGGAACAAATTTTCACTCTGTGGCACTACTGTAGCGAGATTCTGCCAGCTAAAATGCCTTCGTCAACCAACAGCAAAACCATCAACAAGTAGTATTAGATGAATGACGAGAGAAAAAGGGAAAAGAACCCATGCTTTTGAAGGATAAATAAACATGAAGATATTGCATTGTAACATCTGGAACGAACTAGTTACACTCGAGAGCATAATCACATTTTTTTTTTTATCTTTATCGATCGCTACCGTCATGATTCATCGTAGTATTGACTTCATCGTAGTAACTTTGATTTGAAATTATTATTCGCTTGATCATCAGATGGCTCCGCGGCCACTTCACGATGCTTGCAATAGAGGAATCGCCGAGCCATCCTAGCAGCACCGATAACCCCCAAGACCGTGACCTCCTCTCCCCACGACAATATAACTTTCTTTCCAACGGCGGGAAAGTAGGGGGGAGGGGACACAACCATGGTGGCGCAGCTGGAACGGCAAATCGGGGCCAAACTGCTGCCTCTGACATGGCAATGGATAGCTCGATAGCAGAGAGAAGGAAGGGAGTGCGAGGAGGCGATGGGAAGAAAAGGAGGAGGGGTGGGGGGGGAGGGGTGATGAGTCAGCAGATGCGGAAAAGTCCACGAAGCGGCGGCGACGAGAGTTTCGACCATAAGGATGGCAGTAGCGATGATTTGAAAAGCAAGCTCGAGTCGCCATATGCGGTGGTGGAAGGAGCCGCAGTAGCGGGGGGAGCAGATCAATCAGAGGTGCCGGCAAGAAGTAGTAGAAGAAGAAGAAGCCAGCTTGACTATTACCCGATGACGAGAAACAACAACAACAACAACAACTTCAAGAAGACCATACCGATCAGCGGCGAAACAACATATGCCCTGATACTCTCTTTCAGCTTCCTGGGCATCCTGATCATCCGAGAGGTACACGCCTACCTCCTCCTGCTGGGCCTGGCGCTCATTCTGGCCGCTATGCACAGCTTCCTTGCGAGTGATGCGGTTATCCGGTCAATCCTGCGTTTGAATATCGTCACTTCCAAGACCAAGTTCAGGCTGCTCACGAAGACAGGCAGGCTTATCCCTACTACGCAACAGCCACCCGATAATGATAATACGGTGAGAGGGGGGAGGCAGAGATTAGTAGGAGGAGCGGCGAGTCCTCTCGATGGAGCTTACCGCTACGACCGCAATGACAATCCCCTCTCCCCCCACTCTTTTGACCATGACGGCCCGCATGAAACTCCGAGGCCTGGCGTGATGATGATGGGGAAAGATAAAGGCCGGCTCAAGGGTCATGGCCGAACAGCAGGGAACATGTACAATGAGAAAGACGAGGATGAACAGCTTCTCCCACCCTCCCCGCCCCTCCCCGTTCCCCTTATTCGCACCCATTCCCTATCTTCGTTCACCTCCAACCCATCCAGACCAAGCTCTCCATCATCATCATCAGTGGTGCCGGCCGCTGCTCCCTACCGTCAAGCACCGCACAGTAACAGTAAAGCCCCTTCATCCTATCAGCATTACAACAACGACACAGCGCCCGACCTGGTAGACGTGCAAATAGACGTGTTTCCTTGCAGAGAATTCGTTTCCTCCCCCGCCAATAATCGTCAACATCACCACCAGCAGCCAGACGTTGGGGAGGGGGAGCTTGGAAGTAGCCCCCCCACAACGAAATCGGCGGCGTTGACGTGTGTAGTCAATTTTGATATATTTGTCGAGGGTGTAAGTGCTAGGTCGTACTGCAAGAGAATGGATAACCACAAAGATGGTAATCAGATTATGACAACTGCTGCATCTGCTGCTGATAGTGGGGGCTTCGTTGGTGAGGGCAGTGCAATACAAACCAGTAGCATGAGAAATATGATGGAGCCTATACTCAACAAAACAGTCAGGAGAAGGAATAGTCGCAGAAATTATTCGATTTCTGGTAGTATTGCTGAAGGTGATAGCTGAAATACTGATGGTGTGCATACTCGAGAGGTCAATAGAGGAGGAATAGGATTTCAAGAGATGTGAAATTCATATGATGTAACTTCCTGACAAAAATAACTTATTATGTAAATAATGCTGCGCATCGTGGTTTTGAATTTCAAAATGGAAGTTGCACGTATGTGTACCTTATTAAGAAATGGGGCGAGAGGCGAGTGGCCTTTAAACAATAGTATATATCTGGATATAGGCGTTCATCATGCGCTGCTTGTCGCCGCTAGACTGTACTAGCGTAAAGCGCAATATCGACTGATCTAGTGATGTATAGGTACATGTGCCACCGTTAGAACATTACCCCGACCATCGTGCATCGTGCTAGCGGCGCGCTACGCGCACGTAAGGGATCTAAATTTTAGTGAAATGACAGTACTTCTACTAGCTAGCTAGGCATATATTGCCGCATTGCACCCACTTGCTTTAACGATATACACACAAACATGCATATGTTATATGCAGATCTAGTTTATAATGTTGAATTCTGTAGCACAATCGACTGCGCACACAATGCTGCGTAATTGAGCTAGTGAGCCTCGATGCGAGGTCGTGAATCCACTTAGCTGTGCAGTAACTATTGCTTGTACGCATGCGATTCAAAATATGCCTAGTTGTGCCATTGCATTGTGTGCGCTGTGGGGCGTGTGCATGTCAAAGCTAGAAAGGCTACTTGACTAGTGTAGCAAGCTGCTGCCTTGCTCGCTTGGCTGGAGCAGACGTACAGATATCGGATGCCGATTTACGTCTACGGCTGTATCTAGGCGTATACCATGTCTACCAACACCATGGCGCAGCGTTGATTTAAGGGATTCCTTATCCATAGATCTTAGTTCAAATAATTGTGGTACAAAAACATAATCTTGTCTTCTCAGTGGTCTATGCACTACAGCATATACATGCAATATAATAATCATCTTACACATAGAGATAGCATTCTTAGTGCGGCTCAGACATGTCTCTCCTCACTCCCTGCCTCAACTTTCTTCTGCTCCTTCCTTTTGTTCGGGTTTCGACTGGATAGCGCTATTTCTATGATATCCGAGGCAAACAATGCTGAAATTACGCCACAAAGATAGGAATCTTCCCGTAACCCCATGCCCACTTCTATCTACGGAAGGGTCCCTTCCGCAGAGTAGAAGACATATTCGCAAGAATTAAAATGGGAAACTCTGTTCGGATATGATGCTACCTACCTACACCACTGGAGATGTTGACGGCCATTTTGGAGCTCCCCCCACGCACAACGGAAGCAGGTCTTGCCGCTTCGGATTGTGAGGGGGTAATCCTATCACCTGGACTCCCACAGGGATTCTCAAAATTGCCGAACGGATTAGCCTCGGAGTGGTTCTTGCGATGAAGCTTCACATCTACGATCTACAATGCAATGTTGCGAAAGAGGTATATTATTTTCCTACTAGTTGCCATCTGAAAATATAGCGTGTTTCCTTTCTTCTGCGAGATTTGTAGCAAGTTTAATTCAAACTCATCCTGCTTGACGATGTAAATTCTATTTCATAACTATGTATATAAAGCAGGGAAGCGACCTCTTTATTGTGCTGAAAAGGAACACCATGCTCTGCCACATCCAATCCAAGCTTTTCAGCACGTGGAGACACGCGGAGGATTCCCGCCCACTGAAGAGGAAAGAAAATCAACGATGCTGTACCCAAGCTCCAAGCCATGATGCACAAAATGCCAATGAGCTGATTGCGAAACTGGTTTCCCGACTTCAGCGCGTTGTTATCAAAGCCGTATGCACGGAGAATGTTCACCCGTGTGGCAAACATCCCGACTGCGAGATTAATGATAATGGTGTGAGAATATGGCGGGGCTAAAAAGCTGTAACGGGAGAATTTAGGTATGTGTGTGAATGCATACCCGAGTGTGTGCTTTCTACCAGTATTGAAAAGGTGAAATGGACGCATTATAGTGTGTGAGTGTGTGTGCTTTCGTAGACCTGCCAAACACCCCCACGTTCCAGAAGCGCCATGCACAGCAAATGCATCAAGTGGGTCATCAACTAGGTGTGGGGTTGGAATAGAAAGGGATTGACATAGAATGAATGCAATAGTAAGAACCACTTATATTCAGGGTCCATCATGTTCATTTTGCATGAAAAGGGGAGAGGGGTAAGAGCGAAGACGTTTGGCCGAAGTATACAACCCTCCCTTTTTCATCTACCTCTACCTTTCATCATCTTGACTGTAGCTGAGGCACCTAAGTAAAAAAAAGAGCCAACAACTCCGATGACAATTGCGGACCATGGATGGACAACCTAAACGATGATGATTAAATGTTCAATTTCGAAAAGAGTAGTAGGAGTCGTGTCTACAAAGATGATGGGAAGAAACACTTATGTGAGAAGATATAAAGATCAGCCACTATGATTATTTGCGAATAAGCAGTGGTAGTACCGCACATCCTGCGGTGATAGAAACCAAGCCAGCGAGTAAGCCGTTCAGGCAAAACGCCTTTAAAACAACAATTCTGAGAACAAATCTATGAACACAAGTATCTTGGAAATATGCCAACATCTTCTCTCTATGGGATGGAGAGGAAAATGTCACATCGTATTACATTTTCAAAGCTACCACTCCCCTACCACCTATCTTCTTATTCCTGTTTCTATCTTTTGGTATCTGAGCTGCTATTTGTTGATAGTATAGTGGCAGAGGACAGAAGACCAGGTCATAATATCCTTGGGATAACTTCGAATAGATTGCTGCACAAAGATAAATAGAGAAGAAGATGATTCAGTAGGATAAAGAAGAAAGGATTTGATGCGTTAACTCGCGCATATACGAGAGCATCGATTTTTGGTCTCTGTAGGTGTAAATTCTAGAGTCAGAATTTCATGGGTACAACCATTTTATAATGCATTATCTAACACCTCAGCAATAAGGACATTTCATCATTAGAGCAGAAATCACTATATTCTTTCCCTTATTTTCTCCCATTGAAAGAAATTACAGAAATAAAATGGGATAGACAGTCGAGTCAGAGAGAGAGAGAGAGAGAGAGAGAGAGAGAGAGAGAGCACAAAATTTCTTCCAAATATTGCTCTCCTGGATTATAACTGGTAGAACCAGGTACTTGTGGTAATGGCCGCAGAAGAAGCTGCCAGCGTCGTATTCACAGCGACCTGTGCAAAAGAGACTAGTCCCTTGAATACTAGGTTTTGATGTGTGGTGCTTTGGTTTATATCATATCATATGCCTCTCATACCCTTCCAGCGACATAAATCGCTCCTCCAGTTCCAGCAGCGAGTGTAGACCCACAGTTGAACCCATACCTTGACCACGATGACGGCAGCAGGGAGGGCGGGGGAGATTACAAGCAGAATCACGAACAGTAGGAACAAGCACTAGTGTTGATAAGTGTTGATATAGTGAACGATTAGGCTTAGAAATCTAGAAATCAATGAATAGCTTTGTTTATATAACAGCTAGTAGTAGATGATCTTATCAGTCATTTATAAGCTACCTCTACTACTTCTACAGCTACTACTACTACTACTACTACTACTACCAGCCAAACCAAAGAATAGACACCCCAAGCGAGCAAAGAAGCTCATTGGATCCCTTAAATTGAGCTTTTACATTATCTCTTGCTCCAAAGAAGCCTTTTCTCGGCCCAATGGCTATGGCTGCTATAAGAGCAGAATAGCCACCAACCATGTGTACGACCTAGTATGTTATCGAGAGCCAACGTTAATGCTTTATGTCTGCATTTTGATAAAGTATAGGTGCTTCTTTATGAATGAATGGATATCAGGAAAATTTGTCACATCACTCCTCTGAGCTGCAGGTGTTGGAATCGTAAAAATTATGGACGTTAATGTTCCCTATTACGAATCGGAAAAGTCTCGATGAAACGAGCAAGTGCAGTTGTATTGTTAAAAGAAGTCAAGGTCAAAAATCACCCCTGAGCCAGCGAAGTCCAGGAAGCCATTTTCCTTTAGAAATCTCTCACCGTCATTGTCGGAGTAAAATGCTGACAGGAACCCAGAGGGCGACCAGACCCAATGGGCGACCACCTGACAATGAAGGGGGTGGGGGGGACACGATGAAAGTTCCTTTCGTGAAATGTGTTTAGTAGCTTCTTTATGTTATTAGTCAATCTAAATGTTCCATACTGCTGCTGGGGGTATGGCTGACAAAAGCTATTTAGTCAATGCGATTTGTCTACCAAATGCACTTACTCTCTGCTTTCTTAGGCTGTATTGCTGCTCAGCACATTCCCCATTAGTAGTACTACTACTCTCTACAACCGATGTGCTTTATACTCTTCATACCGGATATACGAACGAAGTAAGAACGAAAGTGTACGTCAAATAGCCTTCCACCCTGCATCGCTCTGCAACCGCACCGGAAACGATTGTCGCGGCAGCAGAAGCGAAGGTCCAATGGAAGAAGAAAAGGTAGAACGGGGAATCGTCTTGGTCGTAAAGAGCTAGGGCGAAGTTGCTTGCACCGATAAACTCAATATCGTTTCTGGTGTCCCCTGAGGCTATATTCTGGTTTCTACCAATCGCGAAGGGAAAACCGAGGAGGTAGAAAGCAATACCACCGACCGCAGCATCCATAAGATTTTTGAACAGAATGTTGTTAGTGTTCTTTGGCCGAACACTTCCGGACTCTAACATTGCGAATCCAGCTTGCATCCCTGATTGTGAAAATCACGGTGTCATTAGGTATAAAGCTTGCTGATGTTGCACAGTATTTCGACTCCTGGTACACGTCAAATGCATGGAGAATTTCAGCTTAGAATAGGTCCATGTCAAAGCTGATGGTTCGTTTACTTGTACTATTCATAGATATGTGAAAGTAAACTTACAGAAAACCATAAACCCACAGATCAAGATCCATAGAGTGTCTGTGACTTTATTCAGGCCTTCAACATCGGTGCTTGTTGCCATTGATATGTCAGCTGCATCTGCGACTCCTGTAGCATTCACGCAGAGATACTTAAATCCAGAAGCTCCATCCGAGGAGGTGCTGGCGTAGATGCACGTGGTTGACGAAGACATAAAAAGGAAATGTTATGGGACAGCACGGCTGCCTGATGGGGTTCCAGGGATTATAGCTACTATGTGCACAAAAGGTAGCTTGCCGTGCGACTCGCCGTCAGAATAAGAAATGCCCTTTTTCACCATCGTAGGATAAAACCGGCAGTCGAGGTAACTGCACATCATGCTCGCCGATTGAGAGATGACGTAGCCGTACTTGAATCTGTATTTTGTTCTGCGACAAGGTCATTTCTTTGTCGCAAGATAAAATCCACTGTTATTTTAACTGAAATTAACGCTATTTGATGGGCGTCATCCCATCAATCCCATCAAACGTTGCTGTACCATTGCGCGGAAACACGACGTAGAAACGCTGGTAACGTGTTACAGTTTCCGCACTGGGTAGTCTGTCTGTAGACCATACAATTGGATAGATCCGACGAATCTTCAATTCGGAGCAGGGAAAAGTCACGCCCAAACCTTCACCCTGAATTGGCCTCCAACCGTTTATTATCGGAGGCTGTGTTTTTAGTCAGAATCCTTGGATCTAAGCGAGCGCCAAGTTCCTGATGGGCTGTAAAGTCTCACTCACGAACGATTATAGCCGTGAGTTTTACTTCGAGCTTAGGTTTGTTGGTCATCACGAGAAAGAGAGGGGTATGAGCTTAAACCTAAAAATCCTGTCTTTCAAATAGGGATGACAACGGCAAACCGATTCCACAGTTCAAGTGCAAACTAGATCCAGAGGCCAAGATTATTCTTGATGCGTCTTCTTTAGTCCCCTTCAGACTCTACACTCTAGAAATGACGGGAAAAGGCGAAGGCATTGGCTCGCAAAATCATATAAAGTTCTATGCATGGCAACAACCAAATATGTGGAAAGTCGGTGCGTCACGGCTGCGAAAGACTTCAACGGCCTCGATACTTCATTTTAAGGAAGGCCAATTCCTCGTTAGAAAGGTCGTTGTCTTTTCTGGGAGCGTTTCATATCCTAAATTATCCCTTTTCACTATCCCTATCACGTATCATTGGATCTATGATTTGCAATTCTTAATTAATAGATTTATCATTCTTAGATTCTTCCAGGAGTCCGAATAGCTGATCGCGAAAGCTACGGAGTGTTGTACCGTAGATGTTTTGCTGCAAATGAACTAGTTACATATCTTCTTCTGAATCATGTTGTTAAGAGGTAATTCCATTTGTATTTATCCATAAGAGCATGTGAGCATGTTACTTGAGCTTTTCTCTCACAGCTAAGAACTTGCCTATCGACACGCTAACTCAGTCCCGGAAAGGCCGTGGAATTATGCCAACGTCTCTGCGATATGCATGTATTTATTCATGTTACAGCGCGACAGGAGTTTAGCATCAGCTTTCTCCTCTTACAACTGAACGAAAAACATCCTTTCGTCGGAGGTAGCAGCACATCGGTATTAATAAAAAATTACATGCCTAGATGTAACTTATATCACACACACATACACACACACACACACAAACACACACACACACACACACACCAACCCAAACATGCAAACAAACAAAGCAACACATATTGTTGTACCAGTTGAAGTTTCATTGATACGGATTCTACTCTTCATATAATGATCCTTTATGTCCGAAGGAATTGGGCATTTACAGCGCAGCGCTCAGACGATGGATGAAAGCACTCTTTATCGATTTGCCTTACGACTTGACACATGCTCAACACAACTCTCCCTCTTGAATAAGGTACTTCTAAACGTGACGAGGGGAGTATGACCGTTTTTCTGTGTAAATTGAAGATGGTGTAGTGTTCGTTCTTTCCCTAGAAGTCCTTCCGTTGTCACAACTTTTTCCATTGCAAATCGTATTTGCGAATTTACAGGCGATGGAGGGGTGGTTGGCAAAAAAAGGAGCATTGAGCTATAGTGTGAAGTTCTACCGCATTCTACCGTTGGAAGAAAGAGACTACGAGGAGAAGCATAACCATGACTCTCAGAAGAAACGCTTTGAGCTTGCTTGCTTTGAGGACGAGGTTTACGTTTTAAATCTTTTAAGTATATACCAACGCTTCGAGACGTTTGCTATCCGCACACTTCGATGAGTGTCGTTATGATAGTTGTTGCACATGACCATCATCATCTCATTTTCAGGTTTCTCTAAAGCCACTGCATCGCATTCCTATGAACGATGTGGAGATGATTATTGGGGATCTTACCAAGCGACTGATAACTGTGGAGTATTACAGCTCAAATTCGAACAAAAAAAAGAAACTTGTGCTGAAGTGTTCAAACAACGAGATATGGTTCAGGTTGAAATTTTAATACAATGGCAATGTGCCGTGCAGCATACACACACACACACACACACACACACACACACACGTATCCCTCATCTAACATGGAAATACTGAAATGCGAATATTCTTCCCCACCGTGGATCCCGTCCGTCAAATCACAACTCAAAGCTTATCGCATTTGTTATTAATTTGATGTTTAAGATGGTCAATCATACTCAAGAAATTCGCAAAGAAGCTTACACCGTACGACACCTTGGCAAAAACCGGACTTCGATGCGCTCTTTCTGAAAAAGCTTTGAAGCACCTAGCAAAGCATGTATCTAAAAAGAAGATCAAAAAGGGCACCTGCCTAGCGAAAAAGGGAGAGGTAATGTCAGAACACAAATGTCAATGATTGATAGTGATGGTGGAGGCGGTGCAGCTTCTTTCTTGAGAGAGCCCATAATTCTTTGTTGAGGGAGCTGGTACACATTCTTTGAATCGTATCATGGCATCTTGATTTCGAACGGCATCACACTCACACTTCGCCTCCTTCTTCCTAATGATCCCCATAGGTCCCCAAAGAGTTTATTATTGTGTCCAAGGGTTCTCTTGGTATTTTCGTTCCGAATAACAGCAGTAGCAAAGGCGGTGACAACGATGATGACTCAAAGGAGACTAAAAGGGCGCCTATCTCATCGTCTAATCGAGTGTTAGTTTCGAAGCGCAACGCATGCGACGTTTTCGGAGAGAGCATGTTTATGTCCCATCCTAACCCGTACCGCTCATGTGAAGCTTTGGAGGATTCTGAGGTTTATACGCATCATCATCAACGATCATCATCACTTGATAGATTCCACCCTAAAACGATATGAAGCCAAAATGCTCACGGTTTCCAAAGGTTTTGGCACTCGGGGCTAGAGCACTTGAGCAATTTCTGGGGAAGTTTGCGGAGGCTCGGCGGCAACTCACGGGATTGTTTGAGTCTAAGATCTCTGAGAGTATCGAGGTAGGTTGACTATGATAATGACGAGGAAGATGGTCTTTGAAATGATAACATTCATCCAGAAAGCTTTGTTTCCGTTGTGGATATAAAGTATATTGCGTCAGTCGGGGACATCAAATATGTTAATTTTGCTGTTTTAATTTGAACATACTTCTGCACACATGGTGATTAATGATCAGATGGTCTCAATCTTCAAAAACCTTCCGCTAGCTCATAAGCAACAATTGCGTCTATGTTTCAACTACTCCAACTTCATCAAAGGAGAAACGATTTTCGAGGAAAAAAAACATGGATCAAGCATGTACATTGTCGTTGAAGGAGAGGTGGGTAGAATCATGAAGCTTTCCTTTGCCCATACCGTATCGCACGCACAAGTGGTGGCGTAGAGTTGTATATTCCCATCGTGTTTGTCGGAATTATAAAGCACACACGTACACCACTGAAGATATGTGCTTCATGGTAGAATAAAAGTTGTGTTGTGGTTGTTAGTTGTAGTCATAATAGTAGCCATGCCTAAGGGTTTCTCTTGGAAAAGAAGTGTCAATTAAAACACAATCATTTCCCTAAGAGTGAGTATGTTTTGAGTGCAGCCTGTATATCGTATGTCCATGCGTGTGTGTATGTGTATGTTATGACATACAAATGCAAGAAGATTCAAACTTCCTACTAATTTCTCATCACACTACATGTACAATATTTCACTAAAACGATTCGAAGCAATCATTTGCAATATATATATATATATATATATATATATATATATTAGGTTGAAGCGACGTATTTCGATAGTCAGGATGGGGTGGAAATGTACGTGAATCGCTATGACAAAGGATCTGTGTTCGGAGAGATGCAGGTTATTCAGCCTGGATCTCGGACAAATACCATGAAGGCAGTGTCAGATTCACTTCTTTTAGAGATACAATCGAAGGATTTTCACGCAATTACAAATCTGCTAAAGATCAAACACATCAAACTGATGGGCAATAAGATTGCTGACGCCCTTTGCTATTGCGAGCTGTTCTCAGCTCTTCCAAAGGAAGATCTAGCAGACATCACGAATGAGTGAGTATTCGATAGCGAAAATGGGGAGCAGTGAAACGATGATGAAAGTGAGATAGTGGAAGAAGGGCGGACAATTTCTTACGTAGTTTTTTGTTGTTTATAGACACGGATTCTTACAATGCTTCGAGGCTGAGGAGGTTATCTTCAAGCAGGGTGAAGTTGGCGAGAGGTCTTCCACATACATTCCACATGTAATGATAGGTGCAGCAGTCGATTCAATTTATAATAATTTCGAGGACGCTGCCTTGATTAGTCTTGATATCGTAGTTTGGACTGTTTGGAAATAGGTTTTATCTTATTCTCACCGGAGAACTCGAGGTTTTCATCGATGACCAGGTCGTTAATCAATTGGGCCCGGGGGAATTCTTTGGCGAAATTGCGCTGGCTGTGAAGCATATGACAAGTAAGATAAAAAGAAGAAGGAAATTAAGAAGAAAGGGGAGAAATAGGAGGAAGGGAAAAACATAAAAAGAGAGCTAGGCTATTCTAATTTGAGCAGTTCATGACAATTAATGGAATGTAAACAAATTCAGGATCAATCAACCCATCGCCATCGTCACAATCATCATTATCATCACTGTATAAAGATAGCATATTAATTAATCACATTGTGAACGGTTTGAAAGTAGAATCGCCTGATGATCAGCATTAACGACTCTCCGCTACCATCAGGAACCGCGACGGTAAAATGCTTGACATCTACGTTTCTTTTTGTAATCGAGAAGTCTAGCTTCAAGAAGCTGTTCTTGAAAAAGTCAAAGGCTAATGTGTCTATCATCGAGCTACGCATTGCTGGCGATGCATGTGACCTCCGCTCCATAATCTACCACCCCAAAGGATACCTTTTCTTTGAGAATTTTCTCGAGACAAAAGACCGAGGCAGCATGCTTAGATTTTGGGATGATTGCCGAAAGTTCCGCCTTTGGGCTGCAACGAAGGATCTATTAGACAACGGGTCGCAAGTTGTGACTAAACGCGCTAAGGAAATCTATGATAAATACGAGAAAGAGGAAATGCTTGGGCAGCTGCAGTTGTCTGACTACAAGGGTATTAAAGAGGATATCACCAATGGCGATGCCGACGCATTAACCTTTTGTACGGTTGAGAAAGAGATCATGTCACAGATGTCCGATATGTACTTAGAGAGCTTCAAAGCGAGCACCTTCTTCCTACGTTTAATGAATACCGTCGCAGGAAGTTATAGAGTGGATTCGGATATAAAGAAGATGTACGTTAGCCGTCATTCAAGAAACACCCGCTCGCATATGTCAATATCGGGTATTATTCCTCCTCAGCTGGGAAGTGCCGCTTATGCTAACCAGCATCGCGCCAGAAATCTGTCAAGCACATCATTTGGATTGAGATCTATGAATTCACGCACCTCACTCGGTACTAATTCTGTGGTAAATAAGGCAGATAGCATTGTTGACTAGCAGAATGTCGAGTGAGATTAGTTGTACTGTTAGAGTACACCGTTTCGTTACAAGGCGCTGCCAAGCTAGCTAGTTAGCCATGATAGTTGTGTACGCAAACAAGCTAGCAAGGCTAGATTTTCAAATTTTATAAAAAGCGAGTATTTCGTCTTGTAATGCGTTGTCATGAGCACTAGCTAGCTAGAGCACATTACGATTTTCATGGCAAGCAGCGATTCAGAACTAAAATCTCGCTGTTGAAGCATTGCAATTACACATGTTTCTGTATATTCACATAGTCATCGATGATCATACTTCTGCGATCTAGCCAGCTACGCTAGCTATGTGTGTCTACAAGCTGTGTGCAATGAGCTGCATTGTCGATGGCAGCGGCATGGCAGCAGTAATGATAAATTATTCAAAAGTGTTATATGTCTGCTAGGTGTATGTCGTCAGATGTGGTTTTAGGTTTCCTTCGATATATAGTTTATTAGGTGTAGCATCTGCGATGGAGCATCCTAGAGTACAAGTGACTGATTGCGTACGCAGCACCATGTACAGCGCATTAATAACATGGGCAGACTAGACCAATATCTAGATATGGCGACACGATACGATATACTTAACTTCATAATTTTTATGAAATGATTCAGTTATTACACGTACGTAGTCGAACTACTACTTTCCCTTTCTTTCTTCCTTGAGCAAACTCAGGAGGAGGTGCACCGCTGCTGCCTCCATAAATTGCCATGCACATAACCCAAACATGGGTACGGAGAGAATCAGTAACCAGGGTGTCGCAAATGCCATGATAGTGGCACGGTATCGAGTGACTAAATCGCCCTTCTCTCCGCCGTCATCAGATTTCTCATGATATTGCTCCATGCTCTTTCGTTTCATAACATATGGGGAGAGTAGCTCGTAGCTGAGGCAGATTGCTGCGCTTTGGAGTGCCAACACCCATGTTGACCACCCCGTGGGCAATGCGAAGCTCACGACCAAAAATACCACATTCATGGCCTCCAGTCGCTTCCAATAAGGCCGTGACAGCTTAAAGTATACAACGGCTGATGCGACTAGCCGTCCAAGTATAGGAACGAACCTAAGAGTGAAGGCCCCATGTTATCACCATTGGAGGGAACACTAAAGCTTCTTCGTCGTTGTTATACTAGACGATAAATTCACATGATTCATTGCGAGACCAACAGGTTGCCATTTTTGGTTTTGGGGTGGAGGTTCATATTTTGGGGTAAGGACGTGTAGTATTACGTGAGTAGATACACAAGGAGAAGAATTGGGATCTGGCTGCCGAGCCTGTAGACCTGTTTATCAGAATTCCATAGTAACATTCACAAGAAGGTCATCTGATCTAATGGTGATGATGAAGATAGAGGGGGGCGTTGCTGGTGATTGTGAAGGGGAAATTGGTTCGGTGTAATAGCGCTAGTGGAAAATTGACTATGTAATAGAAGTCACATCGACATAAATAGTCGGCTACCGTACCATATTTGCAATTGATTCACATGTTCCCAACTTCGGAGCCTTTTCGAGTCTTTAAACCGATTTTCCGACCGAGTAACGAGTGAAATTACCATCACCACCACCATAACCATCCCAAATTTCAGCAAAGAAGAGGAAATGTGGATAAATTAATGAAATAAAAAAAGAGTGGCAATCCTCGAAGGACAGCATAATGGCCCTTTAGTTTGACGACCTGTCGGCAAATTCAGGATCAAGTTTCTTTAACGTTCTAATGAAGGTCTAGATATACAGGGATATAAAATGAAAAGAATGCCGCTAATAAACGAATCAAAATTAATTCCGACGTAGCAATCAACCTTTGATCCTGTAATGGTTCGAATGGCGAAAAGACCGACAGGAGGCACAACCCAGAAACTAAAACGGAGAGATGCTAGGGAGAAAGATACGAATCAAATTTTAAATGAACCTTGGAGATTCGTTTTCAATTCGGTGATGACGGAGATGTTAAGAGTGGCAGTTTCGAGTTTGCTTCTGAGTACCATAGACGGCCTCTTTAAAGGTAACACCCATATCGTATCCACTCACGGCGGCGGCTAGTTTCAAAAGAAGCTAACAATACACCACCATCATTAGAACACCTACCTGTTTGGAACAATTAAAAGGTAGTTGAAGGAGAACATCGGTGATGAAAACATTTGCTCTCTACTATCATCGATATGTTGCTTTCGATTAAGAACCACGATAGGGAAGCTCAGGAAGGCAAGTAGGACGTTGATGCCAACAGCAACACCAAAGCACCATATTAATCCCGATTTCTGTACCAGGGTAAGGTTTAAGGCATCAGCTTAATGTAGAGTGTCTACATCGGAAAATTTCATATCCGTCATTTCTTCCTTTCCTCCCTGCTGTCCCCAAAACAAGCGCAATTTTCCCTCTCTTAGGAAACAGTACCGCTTCTTTCACAGTTTCGGGATCTTGAATAGCCGCATGAGCACCTTTGAAGGCTTCGGCAACTCCCTTGGAGTACTGAGCCGCTTGCGATGCCATTTCGAGCACACACGAACCTTGGTGGTTGTTGTTGTGATAGATTTTCTTCCTGGATTTACTTGGATTTACTTCCTGTTTACCATGTCGCAGAGCATAAACGAATTCCGATTTCAAATATTTCTTCCTTTTTTTTCTGAAACAGTAGTCCTTCTCGCATTAGGAACTACTTGGTTTAGCTGTGGCAGGAGAGAATGCATGTTTATTGCTTAGATTTCTGACAGAATCCATAATTCGAGTTCTGCCGGGTTTTGAGGCAAAGCTGCGAGGACACAGCATTCTGCGACAACAATATTCATCACAGGAAAGAGCAAAAAGCCTCTCATTCTGAGATAGCGACAACGATGCGACGAAGGTAAAAGCAGCAGCGACGACAACAACAATTACAACAACGACGCTGTGCACCATGGGTACCTCCCCACAACGGGGAGTCATCTTTTTAAGTAGTGTAGCAGCCCTTTGGGGATTGATGATTTTGCAGCAGCAGCAACAGCAGCGGCAACATCAGCAGACATTACTCCTCGAAGCTATTCGCTTGCGCTGCTTTGATCCAAACGCTGCAGCATCTTCTTCAAGTAGGATCGTATCCCAGAGACGTGCCGAAGCTACCAATAGATTCAGACACGACAAACGATTATTGCAAAGACGCAGTACTCAATTTTCATCTACAAATGCTCCTAGAAGTAGAGTTCCTAGAAGTAGAGTTGGAGCTGATGATGCTGACTTGTTAGACAGCAAGCTCACCGAGCAAATAGGTATGGTACTTACGACACAGCAGTAGTAGTTATGTATGAAATTATAGAGATAACTTCCTGGAAAAATGTCGTAGTGTCAGCGAACGTTGTAATTTCAGTTCAGGCATCGTTTCACACGGTTGATATATATATATATATATATATATATATATATATATATAATATTTAAAGATTCTTCTTCTAGAGAACATCTCTGTGCTGTTTGTTTGGACAATAGTGGAGGTTACCGATGATATAAGCGTATGCTTGTTGGAAGCTGGAGAAGCAATGCAAGAGAATATGGTGGAGGAAGCGATGGAGACTAACGACAAACTCTCCTCGCCCAAATCAGATCCGTATGGCGCAGGTGACTTTTTGTATTGTATTATAGTTTACCTTGCTGCCTGGAAAGGAGATAGAGATTACCTATTTGGTTTTGGGTGCATTTATATACCGCATACGACTGAAAATTATATGTGCCTTGTAACTTATTCATTCCTATTATTATCAACATCACAGTGCTTTGGCCAGCTGCTTTGGTTGCGTCGAGGCGCTTGCTCCAGCTCATCGAAAGCCTTAAGAACGATGGCGCTCACGGTGAACAAGCTGTTTTCTAGCACCAGTCTCTTTGTTAAAATTAAGAAGATGATAGCGTGATAGCATCTAAAACGATTTTCATTCGACCACTATTTTTTTTTTCCTTGTATCATGTCAATTATGCTGCAACTTGCAGCTCCCTTCGTAGACGAATACATTTTCATCACATTGGTCCTCCAAAGTTTGGATGATTGAGTGCACTTGTGTGGTTTTTTACAGGATCGAAGAAAGAGGCGATATCTGTTCTTGAGCTCGGGTCGGGAACAGGCCTTTCTACTCTCGCAGCAGCACGTATGCGACTAAATGCTTTCTGTTTGTCCTCGCTGCACTTTCCACAAACAGCTTGATCATAAATCATTTTCTTTTCTGTGACCGAGCCTCCTCTTTCTATTC
This sequence comes from Bigelowiella natans CCMP2755, assembly GCA_000320545.1. NCBI lineage: Eukaryota > Cercozoa > Chlorarachniophyceae > Bigelowiella > Bigelowiella natans. The sequence goes on from ADNK01001569.1 coordinate 30,221, forward strand.
GTACGATCCAGAAGCTTCATTTGATAGTAGGTTTGATTGGTGATAGCTATTCTGTGCTGCTGGTGTTGTTGCTAGTAAAAGGCAGCCCTGTCCTTGCCACTGATTTCCAGCCTGTAACGCTCGATATTCTCAACAAGTAATACTACTACTACAACAACAACAACAACAACAACAACATCTACTAGTAGTGCTACTCGGAGACTTACAACTCGCACATAAAGCACTCTCACCACTCGTCGTAAAGTTGTGATCTGGTTATAGCTAACTATATAACCGTTTTTAGGGCCGTCTCTCTCAATGCCATTAAGCGGAACTTGAATGCGAGCTTGGTAGAGACAGCCTTGTTTGACTTCTCTGATATGACGAAGGCCCTCCCAGAAGGGGATATCGTGGTAGCTGCTGATGTTCTCTACTACAAAGAGACTGCAGAGGTAGTAGCAGTAGTATTAGTTGTAGTCTGCTAACTGTGGGCGTGTGCCTTGTCTCCAAAGCATGCATCATCTTCTCGCTATTAGCTGAAAATGTTTCAATAAATGGCTTCGTCCTGAAATTCCATTTGCGTACAATTATTGATTTTTTGTCATCAGCGTGTGTTGGTGACTACAACAGCACATAAATTCCAATGAGCGTCACTCAAAGTAGAAATGTCTTGCAATTCTCATTTGCAGGCTCTCGCAGCGCGTTGTGTTGAGGCTTCTCGTCGTGGATCCTGGGTTATTGTCGCAGATAAGGATCGGCCTGCACGACCGACATTCTTAAGGTACAAGGGATGGAGCGCTGTGTATACACGTATTGTGCAAGTTACGATAAATGTGTGTTGCTAACGATGCAGCGAACTAAGGAGAAAGGGCATTCACAATCCGGCATTTATGAATGTAACAGGAAAGGTAATTGCTCCGCACGAATGAATGATGCTAAATAGCAACCGTACTGAGAGAGAGTAAACTATGGTACATTAATACATGGATACACCGATGTCACACACAACCTAGTGGTCATCTCTTTCCATCGCAATTATATAAATATATATATATATATATATATATATATATTTAATATTATATGCACTAACAAACACATCTCCATTTTCGTTGTAAACACCATTTGATTACAAGGCTTGCGTGGGACATCGAAATTGGGTGATTGCTGAGGAAAATGCCTTGCCTAAGGATATCATCGTTGGTTTGTTTGTACTTCCCCCTGCAACCAGTGAGCAATGAGTATTCTATTCTCTTAATTCTAATAACTTTGTGTTAACACAAGTTAGCATATCTAGATATAAGTAATCGTATAGGACGTATTTCGCGTGCTTTGTACATAAAAACACTGGGCAGGATCTTATTACGATGCAAGCATTCTAGTATTATTGCCGTACGATACATTGCATACCTCAAGTCATATGATTTATGTTATCCTTGCGTATAGTTTGGCTATCTGTACGCAGCTATGTATGTAAATAACGATTATATGCCCTAGCCAGCTAGCTATGCGCCAACATATCTAGATATAGGCAGATTATTGGTATATATTAAATAAGCATCTAAACAAGCATGTTCTGCGTGTTGCAATTATACGAATCAGCTTTCCTAGATATACATACTCGTTAGCATCGCATGCGAATATTATGTACAAACGAGTCGTCTTATTATAGTATAGCTAGATAGCGTGCATGATGGCAAGATCATCTAGAATGAATAGAACTGAAATGATCACAACAATTTTTACCAGTTAGTTCAGCTGATCTCACGTCTCAGACGCGCTGCCGATGATAGCCGTGTTATCATCTAGATCATGCAGCGCTGTTTGCACGATGCAATGTGGCTAGCTGGACCTAGAGATGGTTCTAGCCTTTTGCTGCACGTACGTAGCTAGGTAGTAGATTGATACGACGCCTAGACACACAGCATACAGCGCGAGGGATCCACATGCATATGCTAACAAGCGCTTATAATGGACCCTAGGACCACTAGGTGCACAACCATTTGTTCGATTGAATATATTGCACATATATGGTTTCTTTCATAAATTAGTCGCCATTTTCTTGTGCTATTACATGTAAAGATGCATATGTAGCCTTCTTTATTTTATTCAGAGTTATGTGCTAAAATGCAAATCAATCCAAATAACGTGCAAGTTGTGCTGCAATGGTTATCAAAAGCACATAATACTATGCGCACGACGTATACTTCCGAAGCACGGTGTTTGTTTGCTAGACCATCAAACAAACTTTTCGTCCTTGTTTGCCCTAAATAATATAACAGTGAAGAAATGCCCGCATATATCTCGCAAACATCCTGAACCCTCCCCCCCCCCACCCCCTCCCCTCACTTTCATCGCTCATGTTTTAGTTTGATGGTGTTCTTACGAGCAGCAGATTAGCAGCTCAGCTGCTATGTTATTCAGATTGGCCATTTGGCTGCCGTAAGTCTTCGAGACCTGTGTATTTGGTCATCATCACCATCATCATCATCATCATCATCAATATATGCACACTGTGATTATATGCACACTGTGATTAAATGCGGTTGCCACCATCAGCCAGGAATGTACATGCATCTTTCTACTTCTACGACGCACAGACAAGGATAGACCAACGTGTGCTTTCACGCATATCACACGCATTGGCGACATTACTTCTCCGATCAAAGTTTCTGTATCAAGATCCTTCGCAGCCTTATTCGTCATCGTGCCAAGTTATACAAAACATAAAAATATGGAACATAAATTGTGGGTTATTCAATTCTGATAGTTATATGACTCCTGCTGCTGTTGCTAGCGCTTCTATTGCACTAGTCCCCCCTACACTACCCCCCCTTGTTTATTGCAGTATCACATAATAATAATAGTAATAATAATAATACCGATTTCACTGCTTCATCACGGTACAACAGGGTGCCGAGGGTCAGCAATAAGTTTACTTTCTAAATGTTGTTGTTTTTTGAGGAGGCGAGGAGAAGGATTATGAGCATCGTGATGATACGTGATGATACGCAAATGCTATATGGGGACGATCGTTAAATAAATATATACTCAGGCCTGCAGCAACAACACAGCGGGAGGAGTTCTATTATCATCGTAGAACAATGACAATCGAGCAGTAGTAGTAGTAGTAGTAGTAGTAGTAGTATGGCGTGGTATGACAGTATTACCTGCTTTGGCTGATCGTTTCCATCCAGCATCATATTCACCAAAGAGAGGCATCGGACCTGGTTTTTAAGTGTTGTTGTTGTTGATGATGATGGGGATGATGCTAATCACTCATGTGTATATATATTCAATCATCACTGAAACTATCTGCAAGAATGCGACTGACATATACCATCACGCAAGTGCCTACTACTACTACTACTACTACTACTACTACTACTTAAGATTCATCATCAATCGTGATGATTCTTGTTAAAAGAAGCGGGAATACCTTCTCCGTAGACACGTCTTTTCCAAATCGCAGTGTTATGGCAAGATTTGCCAGCAATGTGATCATGGTACTCCTAAAATCATCATCGGTAAAGCACAAGAGGGGGAAGGGGGGGTATGAATAACGATGATAATAATTATAACAATACTTCCTTCTGTTCTTCCCCTCCCCCCTCTATTTTGTCATCATCATCATCATCATCATCATCGTCATCAACTAACCGGAGATTCTTATCCTCTTCCGAAGCAAGATCTTCCAGTACATCCAATATCTGAAGATGATGAAAATGAAAAGTATGTTGATGATGAGGAGGATGAGGATGGTGATGATGACAACGATGGTATTCAAAATTTGAGACTGGTAAGAGAACTATGAAGGGCATTATTTTCATGATTACTATCATTAGTATATGCTGCTCACCGGCTCGATTTGAGGCGTGAGAGCGATTGCCACACGGCGTTTACCGAACAGATTTGTGACATTCCTCAAGGCCTTTTAGCATCATCATCATCATCATCATCATCATCATCATCACCGATGTTATCGTCGTTGCTATACTACTCGATGTTGTTGTTGTTGTTGTTATTGTTGTTTGTACAGATACATCATAAGAGGAGTGCTACGTGTGCATAGCAAACTATAGGTTGCACTATACTACACAACCACCACCACTACTACTACTACTACTACTACTACTACTACTTCCTGAGCACACAGCCGCTGGCCATGTATTGCTATATCATCGAGCTCACAAGGCTGATCACACACACGCACAAACGCACCCACGCACACATTGTATAATGCAATATACCAGAAGTTTATGGGTTGCTTTTGTGCCATTTCTTGCTATAGAGAGGAATCTGTACATCATACACACACACACACACACACAGAGAGAGAGAGAGAGAGAGAGAGAGAGAGAGAGAGAGAAGAATTGTGATGGGAAACAAAAGTACGATGACAATTCTTAAGTGTTTCGATCTTTCGCCATAGCCTTATTGCCTTGTTGAGATATTATTATACACTCTTTCTATCTATCTAAATCACTGCTGCGTTTCTACATATCTCCTCTCCCTCCCCCCCTCCTCTTCCTCCTCCGCTATATCTCAATATTACATAGACAATGGATCAGTCTCCACTCTTTTATCTAGAATACGATCCTGCAATAAACAAACAAGGAGACAGAAAGAGAGAGAGAGAGAGAGAGAGAGAGAGAGAGAGAATAAACAAACGGACGAGTGACATTAGCCCATTATCATTATCATCATTATCATCATCATTATCATCATCATTAGCCCATTATCATTATCATCATTATCATCATCATTATCATCATCATTAGCCCATTATCATTATCATCATTATCATCATCATTATCACCATCGTCACGTATGTGCTACACACGTACTAACAAACATCACCGATAAATGTCTAACTACCGACTAGTTACTACTCATACTACAACTACTATCTATGACCTTGATAAGCTTCAATGCTGCAGGATGACAGGTAGCACCTCTCATCATGTGAAGGCCCCATGTACACTGATCAGGTAGTAGGTAATAATAATAACAATCATGATCATATAGTAGAGACTTTGTAGTAAGTAGCTAGCACCTTCCCTCCAGGCCACTGGCACAGTCGTGTCAGAATGTCCATCTTTAATTTGGGGGGGGAGGGAGGGGGGGGGCAGCAGCAGCAAGTCAAGATGTAAGATCAAGAAAAAGAAGAACAAGCAACAGGGAAAAGAAGAAAAACACAGCATAGGTACGAACAGCGTATGATGGCAAACACGGAAAATGAGTGATATTATGGAGAGATATGAACGTTAGTAGAAACGTCTGCTTTCACGACTCCTCTTGCTCTTTCATCATCATCATCATCTTGTTCTTCTTCTTCTTCTTCAATTGCATATTTGGCGGTTGGGATCCACTCACGTATGTGCCTTGTTGCTAGCAGTGATACTAGTAGTAAGGCTAATAATACCTGGAAATTGGTGATCTTGCTACTGTGCCAAAACCCCCTATCTCGAAGCACTCTGTTGTTTCACAATGCAGCCATCACGCCATAATAATGCTCGTCATCCAATCATACGATTAGTGACGATGACGACGACGATGATGATGATGCTAGTGATGATATTGACGATGATGATGACGATGATGATGAGTCACCTTTGAATAGGGCCTTTGAGCTCCTTTACCTCCTGGACGTTAAGAGCCTTGTTCTGATGAAAACACGAAGAAGAAGAAGAAGAGGAGGAGGAGGAGGAAGAACATTGAAAGGATTATAAGAAGACCGATTTGTTGGAATTCCTCTGCTACTGCTACTAACTCGCTGCTGCTGCTGCTGCTGCTTTTAGTCATGATTATAGCTTTGTGTCATCTTAGCAGCCAAATTCATTTAGCGATCGAAAGAGGATGTTTGTCACCCTCATCATCGTCAATATTATAGTCTATTTAAGACGCTATCATTCTGGAGATATTGTTATCATCATCGTCATCATCATCGCTTTTCGTCCATTCAAACAGCAATTCATCATACAGTCTTCTTCTGGTCATCATCGTTTGCAGTTAGCACTACTACAACAAGTAAAGAAGACAAAGCAGCAACCTTGAAATCTTCATCAGCGAGGATCTTCGTTTGTGCCTTCTCAAGACCTGCCATCACCTACGCAGAGACGCTTTATTACGATATACATGGTGATAAAGAAGCAGCAGCTTGATGATGACCGCCTACCTCCTGAAAATCCCAGCACTACCGCTACTACTACTACTACCTTATCAAGATCGAGTTTATTGTAGCTACTCAATTCAGGAGCGAGAGGAATGTTCTGCAGATAGATAGCAGCCATGCGAAGGAAGAGGAAGGAAATCAAAGACCTCACTACTACCTCATTATGTCAGCATTTCAGGATGATGAAGGCTTCAACTATACCCCCCCCCCCCCCCCCCCACCATTCTTTAAAGGTCTGCAGTAGCATCCTTATAATATCAAGAAACAACATTTGCATTCATTGCATTTTCCTCCCTTCATCACATCATCATCATCATCGTCCGACTTTGTATGGACTTGGGGCCTCCGCGCCGGATGCTTTCGCAATTGCACCTTCCACCTTTAGCAGGTAAGCACACGATCATCAGCACCACCATCATCATCATTATCGGTAGCATCAATATAACACAATAGAGATGACGACAACTCGAACAGGATGTGAGAGGGCAGAGGAGGGGGAGGAGGAGGAGGAGGAGGAGGAGGAGGAGATGAAGATAAGGAGTAGTGGTAGCGAGCACGGTGAAATGTCCTTGACTTGAATTGCTCATATTACTACTTTTCCTGCCAGAACAGCAAGTACATGCACTACTGATACTGGAACTTTCTTCTATCCGCAATCTCACCCATTCATTCGGTGGTAATGCTAACTAACAAGCAAACAACTACTAACAAGCAAACAACTACCATTGCTGTAAGTGCGTTTGGATCTGCTCCTTTCATCTCATCCAACTGTTGATGTAATCAATGACACAATGAATATAAACAGCTGTAAGAAACTTCGCACATAGCAAGCAAGCAGTGACGAAAGGTAAAGAAAATGCTTTTTTTTCCAGCTGATAATTCTCTTCTTTCGAGCCAGCAAAACCGCAGAAGAAGTCATTTAAAATATCAAGAGCTACCGAACGTTTTTCCAAAGGAAATTATCGATTTTTCCATTTTTCAATGTTGAACCGAATCTTCCGTGTACATTTCCTTCTCTCCGTGCGTGTTTAATCATGTGGTATCATGGTTACTGCTTGTTGGAGCTGACTAGCTACCTTTTCAGATCTAAGATATACTTGGAAGGTTGGGAATGCTTGCACACCCAGGTTTTGTGCGAGAGGCTTCGTGTTGTCTACATTCACTTTCAGAAAAATCGCCTAGAATTCGATGATTATTGAGAATTAACAGCTACCGGCAATCGTGTGTTTGTAGTTTGGCCTTACCTTGTCGTTGTACTTCGTGGCCAACGACTGCGTAAAAGTAATACATCATCACAAGACAATAGCTTACTGCAATCGATGTGTTTGTAGTTGCTACGACACGCAGTACGCTCATGTCCACTTGGATGTGGAGGGCTGTCGCATTCACCTTAAAGTGGGGAGCGATCTTGTTGCCTACGAATAAAAATAAGAGGAATGTTAAATATGCCAAACTCATAGACGTCGCAAGCGTGTTAGCGATCTTACATGGTCCGCACCACACGGCGTAGAAGTCGACGACCACAGGCTAAAATTATAGAAGACAACATATGCTCATGGGATTACATTCATTCGGTTAAATACGGCGTATAGCAGTCACGGGAAAAGAGTTCTAGGGTATTATTCTTTATGCGATGATGCATTCGTTTCCTTGCAAGTTACCTTGTTCCCAGCTGACTTTAGGAAGTCGTCCCACTCTTCAGCCTTTATATTTATGCAATAGACAAAAGATACATGGAATTAGTACAGATCATGCGAGATTGAACGTGAGGGAGGTGTGTTGGCTGGTGTTATCTGTGATTTATTACACTTTTCAAATCCTCGTATGGCAGGCTAACTTTTGCGTCTCCCCCCCCTCCAGCACCCATTCCTCCCATTCCTCCCATTCCCCCTTGTCCTCCCATTAGCGCCTGCATTTTTTGCATGAACTTCTGAATGTCAGGGTCGTTCATCATTCCAGCCTAAATATTGCGAAATGGAAGAGCTTACAACTCCAAACATCAGCTGCAGAGACCTACTTGCAACAAAAGGGCGACGAGAACGATCAAATCATTGATTCTTTTTTTACCGCAGCCCCCGGGTTCGATCGAAGTGACTGGAGCCTTTCCATAAAGCCAGGCTTTTGCATCAGCTCCATTATCTCGGGATCCCGCATTAGCTGTTGCATTGCAGACATCATTTGTGGGTTTTGCATCATCTGCTGCTGCATATCTTCCATTCCACCGCCGCCGCCGCCGCCGCCAAATCCATCCATGTTAATTGTTCGAGCTTGAACGGTGGTACTGGTAAAGGAAGGGGGAGAGCAACCACTGGCTATCTCCTTCGATTCCGGGGGATGATGGTTGGATTCCTTGGACCCGATTTTCGACGCCAGTAGCGACAAAAATACACAAATAACATGCCAATTTAATTCTACGTCATTCTTTGCAATCAGACAAACTAAGAAAAGGCAGCCTTTCTCGGCTTTTCGAAGTAAAAATAGGTGAGCAGTGAAGTCCGCTGTTCGAAAGGCATTTTTAATTCGCGAGTAGTTTTTACGAGTTGTTGTCATTTGAAATATCCAAGAAAAATTTTAGGCAATATTGCCAGGAAAGCGACGGCGATGATTGTGGAGAACGGGTTTTCCAGGTACAACAATCCGAAGCTTTACAGTGAGTTAAACCCTTCTTCTCGGAGATCTCTTCATTAGAATTCCACTTATTTAATGTCGCAGTACAAATAACGGCGGGAAACTTCAGTATACGAATAGGTTCTTCAGCCGTGACTCTGTCTGAGAATGCCTATTTTCGGTGCCGAGAAAGTACAACATGTGCACTTCTCCGTCGGCACAATCGAACTAACCCTTGGAGCTAACGATCAAGCTGACCCCGCCCTTTCTACGAGCTCGCACACCGCAATGTATTAGCATAAAACACGTTATTAAATTTGTCCACATGGGCCATAGCAGTAAAATTCAATGGAGGAAATAAAAACACGATTCGTCGTGATTTCCATAGCTGGTGCATGCCTGACGTTGTTCATACTTTTATCGATACATAGATGTCGAAGCCCTATCGGGTATTTCCTGCTGGAGCTAACGATGTAGTTTATAGGCGTAACCAGAATCGTCAATCTTCTACTCGCTCAGTCACGCCCCCACCGAGAGAGTGATACACCACACATGTCAAAATTAGTACCAGCAAGAAATTGATTTGATATTTTTCTGATTCATACTAGTCGAAATGTAGTTCGTCGAGGAGTCAGAAATAAGGGTGGTAGATCTGCGTCCCCGGGTCCGGAGAGATCTGTTGAAGATGATTTTAAGGTAACAGCCCCTCAAAATGATAACATGATGCCCCCTACTAACTCGTTTCGTTATTATTCCACAGAAAATTCAAAGCGCCTTGAATGGAGAAAAAGTTCTCTGGGCAGGAACAGTGAAACATGTATTATTATAAGTAAAATGATGATGCAAGAATCGAAAGTCCGTTCCTCCCACCGTATTTAAGGTTACTGGACTCAGGGGGCAGGAGCCCAAGTCGTGCCTGCTCATCGTTACTGATGGAGCAATCTACAAAGTTATAGATTTCGTTTTACAATTTAGGCTGCTTATCCATTTATTCTTACTTCGTTCCTAGGTTAGACTCCAAGATCGGAAAATAACCCGGCGAATAGTTTTTAAGGAACTCGTAAAACTGACCTTCAACCTCGACAATAGAATGCTTATTATGCACTGCAAGGAGTGAGTTAGTTTTGAATTCCGTGCCGCTATTCTCGTAACACCAGAAATATTTGTCCACAGGGGTCAGTATCGGTATAGAACTTCGCAAAGAGCTGCTTGCAACGCAATTGTTAATACCATTGATAAGGTATTCTTCGATCCATCACCGTTAATTATATATGATGGATCTAACTTATTTATGTAAAGGCGGTGAAAGCCTTTGAAAGACAGCTGGGAATTGTGAGAAGAGGAAACTTTTGTGTTAAAATCGCCACTCCTACGAAGGTACTACTCTATATAGTGTTTTCGCGTATTCGAAAAGAAATTGTACACCTGTCAGCCACCGCCTTCAAGACCAACAGGGCAGCCTACTGGGCAGCCACGAACACAATCTCAAATCCGCAAATCTAGACCCCCAATATCCATTTCCCAAGATTCTCAACGTCCGACATCAGTTTCGCCTGTTCCGAAAAGAGATGCATTCAAAACATTTGGGCAAGATCGTGCATCACCGCGCGGCTTGATGAACTCGTCATCTCTCTCTTCCATTTCCTCCACCTCGACTAACGGACTTAATCATTCATCCCGTACACCAACAAAATATTCGATTTCGTCGACGTCGCAGTATTCACCGACGCAATCTCCGACATTTGTGTCTACACAGTCTACTCCATCCTTCAGGTTTAATAAATACGTCCACTCTGAACTAGAATTTCGTCTGATGAAGCCAGTATTGTTATCTTTTTTTGTGTGTGTGTTAAAGTCTAGCTGATTTTTCTCTGAAGTCCGCGTTGCGTCAGAAGAACCGCAGATCCCGGAAAACTTACACGTATGCGACCAATATAGTTCCACCTTCTAATTCCAAGTTCCACTTTGCGTTCTCTAATATTTTCCTTGTTGATTTGGTTTATGTATATGAAACATATGTTTCCCATTTTCAAATCTATTTGTGTTGCAGTGATGTTGGCGACGAAGTAAGTGAATTTCAAAATGAATTTGGTTGAAAGAAAGAAACTCTAATGCCCTTTCTACCATTGTAGACAAGCCAGTCGCTAAATCAGCAGGGCGGAAATTTCTACATGTGCTTCTGTGTCGCAGGATATGGGTGACATTCTTATTACTATCATATAGACTCGACTGTGTAAGATCTTGTTTATATTGCTCAGAGTATGTGACGATTTTCACCCTCAATTTGATTGCGATGCTCACTCGGACAATCAATCTACTGCTTCGGACGATGCCGGTCTTGATATGAGTAACTGGCGGAGATATTTTGATCAGAAATCTGGTCGGCCATATTGGCATAATCACAAGACCTCAGAATCGACCTGGTATGATCCCTCAATAGCAATAGCTCGTGCCAAGGAGGTTAAGAGGGCACAAAAGGATTCACACATTACCGTCCCAACATCGTCAAAGGGCAGAAGGAGAAAGTTCGTAAGAATAGAAAGCAATTAATGGGTTTTAAGTTATATTTATTCATCCATATATATTTTACAGACCTGCGTCTGCAGCAGTAGCAGCAGCACAAAAGCTCAGGGAAAAGAATGTAATTATACTTTTCCTATTTTAATGAAGTTTCACTTATCCTACAATTATCTATGTTCTAATCACAATTATAAGGCAGAAGAGCGTGCTAAAACTGAAGATAATGAGGAAAAGTTAAACATAGAGGCACTTGAGAAACTTTTGGAACTCATGGGTGACGTGAGAAAGAAGGGTAAAGCTCCTCGATATTACGCCATTTAATATGAACAAGAATTGATGAAATAAATTCTAGGTTTTACGTATCTTTGTTCAAAATTCGTTCGCAATCCCGATGCATACCTCAAAAGCAACAGTATGAACAGTTATTTCAAAATGATGGAACCGCTAAACTTCCCTAAATATTTAAGGTGATATGAGTCACTATCGTCAGCTCAGACGGGCACGAAATGAGAGGAAAAAGGTCTATATTTCTAAATAATTTCTAAATACTAAAGATAAAAACTACATTTTCAGAACGCATCAAGTCTGCAGATAAATCCAGCAATTGGCCAATTTTTGGAAGGAACGCCAAGTGCTCATTTCTTGAAGCTAGCAGGAATCAAACTCCTGAGAAACGTCTATAAATTGCCTCAATTTCACCTCGATCAACTAGAGAATGAGGTGGGGGTGATTATATGATGTGAAAATAAAGAAGAAGCTTGCATTAAAATATATTTCATCTTAAAAAGGCACTGGAATCACTCGAGGACTACTCGTTGTCAAAAGCTAGACAGAAATTTCTTAAAATTGTGAAACGGGTAGAATGCTACCTCTGTACCGTAGATCAAATAACAATTATGTTTAATTTCTTAGCTGGAAAACAGAAAGTATGACTTACTGTCTATAGTAGGAAAAGGGGTAATCTTATCAAAAACATAGTTTCCCGCATTTCTGATTATAGATATTCATTACAGTCATTTGGTAGTGTCTACATGGCAAGACCCCTCCCCGGGAAATTTCCTACAGTAAGTTACGATGAAAAAAATATTACAGCACTGAAATTTCAAAATTTCTTAATCTCCTAACTTTTTAGTTGCAGAAGGGGACCAGAGTCATTGCAGTGAAGTCCATTGATATGGTAAATTTAGTGAATAGGGAATATTATTATGAATGATTACACTTTCGATATGAAGTCTGATGAGGAGGACCTTACTGAGCTTTCGAAGGAGATTGAGGTTCTAGCAGAAGGGGAGGTCGGCAGCAATTCTAAATTGAGACTGATATTTGGAGTCCTTATGCGAATGTTTGACGCATAGGTTTGTTCTCAATTGGTTCAGTACTACGGGTGTGAAAGTATAGATCGGTCATAAAAATTCATGTTTATAAGCAAAGCATCGGATATAAAGATATAAACTACTGTGTTACAAATAAGGTTCTTAATGCTATCGATGGAGCTGATGGATGGGGCCATTGATAAATTAAAGCCATTACCGGAGGTTTCGAATTTCATTTGAATACGACCTCATTCTTTTACATTCATTTTTTGGTTTAGGCTGCTGTAGCAGTCATTATGAGAGAGTCGCTTCTGGGTCTTTCTTTCCTTTGGAACAAATATAAAAAGTTTCATCGGTAATTTACAATTTGTTACGTCGTTTGATCTTATCACAGTAATATTCCCTGTTTCAGAGACTTGAAAGGTGCAAATATTTTATATACACTGCGTGGGGATGTAAAACTGGCAGATTTTGGATGCGTTCGCTCATTGGGAGGTATGAATTTCAGTAACACCTCGCTCAAATCGTATACTCTATTTCACATATATTTCAACAAATAAACAGGAAATACACGTCTAGCGACAACTAAGGTGGGTTCTCCTTATTGGATGGCACCAGAAGTCATTAAAGATCAACCATACAATCAGGTAATCAACCTTGCTTCATATATGAATACAATATAGCTGAGATTTGGTGCTTATCTATACAATTCTACTGTGTGTTTCAACAGCTCGTAGATGTTTGGTCTCTAGGAATAACATGCATCGAAATAGTAACAGGAAAGGTGAATCTTACTGCTCAAACATCAGGACTCAAATTTCTTAGGGTTCTACATACTAATCAAGGTTCCGTGTCAAGGGCAAGGAATGACGCAGGCTATGGATTCTATCCTCAAGGATCCAGCCCCTCGTCTTAGCGAGAGGTGGAAAATTAAATTATGTTTTGTGACATCTCTGAGGCTAGTAATCGTCGCAGGTACTCTAAAGAAATCAAAGACTTCATCGTTGCTTGTGTTGATAAAGAGCCCAGTGATCGAGTTCCTGTTGATGAATTGCTCAAGCTAGATTTTATTACGCAGGTACGAATTCACATCGACTATTCATAATCCAGTTTTGTTAGCCAGCAAACTATGAGTATTTTTTGTTACTATGCATAATGATTCAGGCTGGAGATGTAGATTCATGGCTCCCAAATAACGCTCGACCTCCTCCTGCTCCTCCACGGCGCTAAAGAGTTGTAACCCATGAAATGAGTAAACAAATCGTGTGTCAAAAATTGTGGATGAACTAGCGTGATTTCTGTTCTCGCGTGAGCTTAGCATTGGCGTTACCTTGAAATCATCACGCATGGTGCATCGCTCATTTGTTGCATCGCACAGCAGCATGCACACTACTAGCTAGCTAGCTACATCATGTAAGCAAAAAAAGGCAGGACAGCCACGTTGCTAGATTACTCTCATCATTGGCTGATCTACTGATCTAGCTAGCGTAGTAATTGCATCACACAATGCTAGAACATGTGAATTAGACATCTTCTAAGCACTAGAGCACATCTACACATCTCTAGATCTAGCTAGCTAGACGTGCACATGGACATACACGCATGTCTAGCTAGCTAGCTAGCTAGACATCTCTAGATCTAGATGTCTAGACATTGCCAGATTGCAATACAGCAGTCTAGCAATGCTAGAATATCTAGTTGTAAGTTGATATATCGCTAAATCGATATCGAGTCATCGCCTTCTAGCCTTATCTAGTTATACACGCTTCGGTGCGCCTCTACCAAGCTAACAAGATCTATCTAGACTGAGCTGCATCACTACTAGACTAGATCATGAGCGCTCAACAACGACGTGCGCTAGTCAAATAGTGCGTGCGAAATGTAATGCTATTAGGCTTGGATAGAGGGTTGACACAATAGATTATTTTATCTCTTGATTGAAAAAACTGTTTGTGCAACCTGTGCTAGTATGTGGAAGATTTGATCATCAGGCGATTCTGTCGCTTATTGACCATCTTGATGGCCCATGGAACCCAAAGAAACCAATCCACAAATAACAACGCTAGTGGTGCGCACGAATTAAGCAGTGTCAGCAAAGTCATTCGGTGGTTAGTACCATATTTACGGAGAAACTTCCCCAGATAAACTCTAAAACCGATGTACACGAATCGGATGTTCAGCGGAGTTCTCAACAGCGTGATGCATGCGAGAACGAGCAACCCCGAAATTTTTTGAAGGGATGGAATCTTGTAATGCCTTCCAACCTTCCCAAGAGCAAAGCAGGGAGCGATAACTTGCTGTGCAATCATAGCGATCCATGGCCGCTCAAACTTTCCGGTAGCGTGCACGGAGAAAGTCGTGATGAATTGCACCAAGTGATGAACCTTAAGAAAACATGCAGACCATTATTTAATTCAGAACTACAACTCTAATCAAATGGGGGCGCTTATGACCACGGCATCCCATCCTTGGAAGTAGCATGCATGGATGGTGTCTGCAAGCGAAAGATACACCCAGTACCTATTGGTTGTCCACCATAACAGCAAGAGAGTCAGAATTTTGATGTAAGTCCATACTTAGCTAGGTGGGGGGAAATACAGGGAGAAAACAATTCTCTCAAGTTGAAGGGAAATATATTGATCGGATTCTAATCATAGGCGTGAAACCATCATCATACATCTCTTGGCAAACGTATCTGGCGCACACCGTATCAGTCGGCGTACAACTTGCTTATTTGGTGCTTCAGCTTCCGGGTCGCACTTCTTGCTTTCAAGCAACCCTTTCAAATTACATTTCATGATGCTCGTTAACCCACTTCCGGCTCAATTCTTCATGCTGTTCGTAGAAGAATAAATGAATGAGAAAGGGGAGATAATAATATACCGGCACTAAGAAGCTCCTTAAGGCAATAAGCTCCAGACACAGCCTCTGAACTTGCAATGATAGCAGTTCGAAGGGAAGAAGTGTCCAGCCCCATTTCCAATGGATTGGGAAAGGAACTATAACAAATTACCCGGGCGCCATGAATACCCTACCTCATCGATGTTAACGACTGCTGAAAAATAGACCATATTTATACCCCAAAACAACCTATTTATATTGTTGGATTATGAAATGAGATCAGCATTAATGCATTTATTTTTCCGATATATGTTTATAAATTGACATTTCATGTAGGTAATTCTTAGTATATTTTCTAGTCTGCGATGATGCTGGGCTGAATGCCACAGATGCCCACCAGATATTCACTTTCCTTTTTCCTGGTGATGTACATGTAGATCATCTACCAGCGGTTCTATTCGTATGTTGCTCATAATTATCATCATAATCCTCTCCCTCGTGGTTGGAACGATCTGCGGGCTCTCGTGTATCCCTAAGTCCCTTCGCAACATCGTCATCGCTGCAATCCGTTTCTCGAAGAGGGCAATGTGCCCAAAGAAAAAGGTCAGGAGAGCAAAGACGCAAACACACCCACACGCCCGAACGCACACACTCGCGTGCAAGCGTGCAAGCGTGCGCCATGCGAAAAACAACACTGATAAATTAAGGAGTATCAAAACATCGCATGAAAAACTTGACGTAATCATCAGTCACAGCGGCAGTTCAATTTCAGCAAGATTACAGACCAACTCTACCTCGGAAGACAGCCTCAGTCCCAAAAGGATCTTCAAACACTTAAAGAGTATTGACTAGTACATTTTGTTATTTATTGAAAATACAGATGAAGACAGAACAGGGTCGAAAAATATCCATCATAGTAATGAACTTGTTACGCCTAATGGGCTCCGATGTCATCATCTTCATCATTCAAACTATCCTCCTTATTCACCACATCATTATTTAATTTTAAGAATGGGGATTACAGTTGTCGTGTCAATTCTGGAACCTTGGGAATATATCGTTCCTACCCGTCTCTACAATGAGCAATTCAAGTGGTTAGAGTTGGGAGCTCTCGATTTTTGCGCACCTTCCGACAATGTATTATCACTTCAGCTACAAATCCCTCCATCATTATTATATTTGTGTATGTGTAGTCGTAATTTGCCTTTGACCATGAGACGATAGTTCATTTCTTCCACCGTCACGATGATGCGTAGGATCTAAACATTGGAGTGCAATTCCTCAAAAAACAGACTATAGAGTTACATCAAAAGGCCTATGTCCATTGCAATGCAGGTTTGCTTCAGAAACTACATTGACAAAAGCGGTATTCGTATCATTTCGAAGCCAATCCAGTTTTGTAGTCTCTCTTTTCACGTATTTGTTGTATCATCTTGATTTCGTGGTGTTATTGTGGTTATAATCATTCATTCTATGTTTATGAAAAGGCCGAGGTAGGAGTGCAGTGCTGGTTGCTCTTTACCTCCGAGACACTATATCCCTATTTGACAATGGAAACCAGAGGCACATGGCTGCGGGGAAAGGAAAAGATAATTCTGAAAACTTTGGCAATAATAATGATGATGACGACAACAAGAACACGATAGAGAACGAGAGGAAGAAAGGCACTGTAACACAGATCGTGGCTTACATTAGAGGTTAAGTATTGAAGTATGATTGCACAGCGCCATGCTTTTTCTGTGATTTCGGCTATCTATTTGATGACTAATACCTTTTTGTGTTGTTAGTGTCTTATATCGTGAAATAATGGCCTGCATGTGTGCTTCTTCGATACCACCATTAGAGAAGCGTCCACAGGTGTCGAAATCGCTCACCAATTGGCCATTCAGCTACCAAGCTAGGACGCTATATAGGCTTTTTTCTCAACCTTGACAACCTAAATGATAACTAGTCTAAAATGCTCTCTATTGATTTCTGAAGTTGACCAAATTTATGATATCTTCCAAACTTTTTATAAAATTTGTTCATATATGCACTGTTGTTTTGCGATTGTATTCTATGCTTTATATATTTATATATCCACTTAATTAATTTTGATGATAAAAATACATATACCATATGTGCTTGTGCTCCTCATTATATTTTCTTGGGGGCTGAGGGTGAATTACTTGGATAGGAGAAAGGGGGGAAGGCAACATGAGTGTATGCATATTAATCAATAATAACTGTTTACGATTAAAAGAGTGAAAAACGACCTGTTCTAGGTTGAAGTAGATATTATTTATTTGTTACGTGTCTGTTTTGAAGGTTTGAATGCTGTCATTTTTTGAAAATGAGATAGTACGAATTTATGCATGATGCATTTTCTAGTTCCGTTCAAAACGCTATTAGAATTTGCTAGACAGTAGTCCATGCAATCATGTTGTGCGCAAGTTAGGGTTCAGCGTTGGCCTTATCCGCACACAAGCAAGTGACAAAGTGTTTGACAAACGCCATGGCTGCAACTAACATGCATGCTGCTTTTAATTTATTTTGTTGGACATTCTAGCTGCTCTAGTGCTGTTCTATATCATTTTACTGCGTCACGACGACTCTGTGCAACATGATGTGACGCTCATCGGCGAACAGGCGCCAGCGCGCAAACTCAAGTTGCGCTGCAACGAAATTCAATAAGCATTACATTTGTTAATTTTTCAGCAGCACAACTAGATAATGTTGTGCGTTTGAAGCCGAACAACAGGTGGTGCCGTAGCTCCATAACTGAACCCCTGGCTTGCGAAGAGGCGCGAGATGCGTTTGCGTACTAGCGTAGCTAGCAGCAATTACTGATGATAAGAATAGATTACTATTTTAGTTCTAAAACTACTTTCGCTCCAGCATATGGAGGCATTTCAAGTTTTGATGATGATAATTTCAGTCACGCAATCGAATGCATGCGAACTCTACAGTGTAATATGCTTGATCCGCTGCTTGCGGCTGCTGTGTCGTCACTACCTATCATCATACGCTATTCCTCCACCCCGTATCTTATTCTGGCCATCTGACTCATGATCATCACCAACTACACTCTATGGTGTTTGCCTCCCATCACCCTTGCTTAGTTAGATATCGGCTCAAAACCAAGACATCCTTATGAATATCACTCGGTTTTCCACACTTTGTTGAGAAACTTCACGACTTCACCGTATAAGGACATAGTGATGCCCACTTCGCAGCACACGCGAGTAAGACGAGGAGTTACACCTCTGTAAAGGCCAGCAATTCCTACACGTCACCATTAATGGGAGTATTCAAGTTATTCGTACACGCAGCTACGATATTATTGTTCTTCTGTAATATTAAAGGAAACGGTATATCCTCACTTAGAAGCACGTGAATGAATGCACCGATTGGTATAATACTCTGCAAGTTGAAAGTAGTAGTATCTAACCTTCCTGTGCTAAGATCTTCCGGGTGCAGTCTATAGGCCCCGCATATCTTTGTAGGATGTTAAAACGATGATCAATGATGACAGCGATGAGGAATGATGATGAGGGGGACTTTCATTCCCTTTCTTATTTTCTCTTCAACCCCCCCCCCCCCCCCCTCCCCATTATCATTCTATCTTATTTACTTGTGCGACTCCAGCCCCTGCATGCGGCTCTTCACTACATCAATTCCTTGGAAAATCACAACACTAATTCCCCCAGCGAAGGCCCCTGAGAGAGCTGCTTGCCATGGTGTTTTCCTATCAAAGGAAAGATGGACGCGGATATCGAAGGTATTATGTTTGTAGTTATAGAATTATTGTGAGTCAAAGAAAAGAGAAATGCACTAAATTACTTTACTCCCCTCCTCCTCCTCCTCCTCCGGCGCTCTCTTTCCTACTACGTGACTACTCGTAACCCTCTACACTACTGCTACCTGTACTCATGGGGAATAGCATTAAAAACTCCGAATCTCGTCGCCTGATCAAGGGAGAGAAAGGAAGAAAGACAGAGGAGCATCTCGTTTTTCATGTTTAGGCTTTTGTAGGGTGATTGCCGCATGTAAGCGATGTATAACTAACCTGAGCAGTAGAGACTTTGAGGATGGTGGGCATAAGGCCCTTGTATGCTTCCATGACTCCTTCCTGTTTGATAATTGTGGATACTCCATGAAAGAATCCCTTGTATCTCGGAGGATCGCGGAAGAATTGGTCATGGATTAGCTTAACTTTCAGTGTCTGTAATGGTAGTTACAGCTTCCGTCAGTTGGAGAAAAGAAGTTTCTCTGTCTGTTATTTCTGCCTTATAAAATCAATTTTCGGTACCCCCCTGCCACTTCTTTTACCCCTTCAAACACTAATAGCAACGTTAGATCCTAACAGCAGCATTGCAAAGACTATCACCACGCCATACCTCTTGGGGCGTTGTGACAAAAATCGCCTCCATTGTTCCAGCTCCAAGGCCGGCGACGAAGCCCTTTGCCTTCCCCAGTCCATACTTATCCTTTCCATCCTTATCTAAGAGCATACCCGATACAGTTTCGAAGGACCCAAATCGAATCGCAGCCTTTGGTGTCTGAAGAAAACCAGTAGCATAAAAAGAAGGAATGGGACTTAAATGTTTACACATACACAACAAAGACGTAGCGTACAGGCTAGGATACTCCTCTTCATCAAAGGTAGTAGTATTAGTAGTAGTGTAGTAGTAGTAGTAGTAGCAGTAGTAATATTAATAGACTTGGAATCAATTTCGAAAAAAATTACCGCAAAATACAGCATCGAGCTGAGGCCACGGTACATACCGCCAACTCCATAGTTTTTGATCGTGCGGTTCACGACCCCTCCCATGCTGAGTCTTTCTGTTGACAGCTGTTGAAAGGTCTTCGTATACTCTATTGGGTACCTGGGTACAGAACGATATGTTAGTAAAATGAGCTTCAGCATCATAAAATAACAGGCGACGAAAGTCGTGGTTCAGTCTTTCACCCCCCCTCTCATGATTCTCAGAACGATAGATGGATCATAACATAAAACACGCACGTGCAGCAGATCTCGATGGCTCCAGAGAGTCCTCCAGCAACCAGAGCTTTGCCCTTGTGCTTAGGCTTCAAATGCTTTGGGGGTCCCATGATTATTTATTCTTCAAATGTGGGCTGTCGACTAGGAGGAGGGCGCTCGCTGCAAGATCCAACTACGGAGATTTCAGCCATAACCCAAGGATCCGAACTCATACGTTTTTAAAGAAAGGCCTACGTTCTTCCGGAAAAGGCGATCGTAAATTCAATAACATCGGTTATAAGGCGACGTAGGACGGTACCGAGCCAAAGCGACTCGAAAGCATAGACATGGGTCCTTTTTCCTTTCTGCGACAATAAATTTATCCTTTTATTGGAGCACAATCAAGGGCGTTCATGCCTCGTATTAAAAAAACGAAGGAAGGAACAAAGGACAGGGGCATAACCCGATCCGAACGACTACGACGAGATAATGGAAGTACTTCCGCTCCTCCTCATCCCGGTAGTGCGCTCATTCAAGATGAGGCCTCGCTTCCATGCAATTAGCAATAGCCGCCATGCCATTCCGCTTTGGAGCGGAAGAGGTACGGGCTCATTGGTCAACTTCCGTCCTGGAAGAAGGCGACAGGCTATCCATACTCATGCTTTGTCTCGTAAGAGGGTCCTCGTCTGGTACTTACAAGAACCCTCGCACAGATTGTTAACGATGATAATGATCACACTGCTACTACTACGTATGATGAGCTGACATAATAATCAATTGATCCGAAGTTGCGTAAAACATCGTATATCTGGAGAAAATGAGTGAAAACGATTCTCGAATAGGATGGTGGATGGGAGGAGATCTATAATGGGTGCGCATGGCGGCGGTGCAAGTAGCAAAATGAGAAAATCAGTAGCAGCAGCAGCAGTAGCAGCAGCAGCAGCAACTGTTCGCGAGTCATCGTGGAGATCTAACGAAGATATCACTCGGGTGCTCAAATTTTGGTTTGGCCCGGAATATTTGGTAGTTGTAAACTAATTCATGATATAAAACACAAGTTTCTCTCAAGCCATTTAAATGGATATCTTCAGCCTTATGCGTTCCCTGCTACATTAAAATTCTGTAGGAAAGGGACCAAGCCTTGCAAACAAAGAGTTACATGGAGGTACATTAGTTTTCTTCATTCTTCACAATTCACAATTTATCACATCATATATCACTACTTGAAATTGGATGAAAGGAGCGCGGTAATAGCCTATGGTGGGCTGGAGGGGTGGAAATTGATAAAAAATGCAAAAAGTTTCAGGATCTGATCGAAGCCACTAGTGAAGATGAAGATGATAGTAAAGGCCATCATGATTCGTCTTGGCATACTCCCGAAGGGTGATATAGCACAACTATGCATTCTCTACGATTTGAATATTCCCAGCACAATAAGTGATCAGTCAATTTATTGTTGTTGTGAAGCTTCGAACGAACAACTCAAAATTCGATAATGCATATGTATATATGTCTATGTATTAATATATATATATATATATATATATATATATATTATATTTCTCCTGTAAGTCTGCTTGCGCGGATCATCCTATTGGACCAGTTATCAAGAAATGCCTTCCGTGGGGATTCACGTGCCTTCAAGGTAACCCCCTCCCTCTTTTCTCTCTCTACTCTCCAAAAGATCGTCATTTTCGTATGACACCCTCTTAATCTTCCGATAGTAGCTTCTTTACCTTAATTTAATGGTAGTGTTTGGATGGGGAGATGCGGGAGATTTGGTAGGGGTGTAATAGAAAATAGTAGATAATATAAATTCTAAGAAAGTATCAATAATAGCGAGAAGAAGGAAATAACCTTTTTGTGATCATTCTGGGATAACGTTCCGCACTCATTATTCACTCATTGCAGTATGATGATCAAGCGGTGAGAGTATGCTTGGAAGCGTTTGATAAGGGTTTCATGGATGAGTATTCCCTTCCAGAACTCCAAGTGAGGAGATAATACATGTATAACGAACTTCTCAGAGTGACAGACGATAATGAATTGGGCAATTTCCAAAGAAGATATTGCAGTGAGCCTTTTTTGGATAATTCTTTCAGTTTGCGGTGATGCCCTTAATGCACTCGGAGAATATTGAACATCACGATTTACTCCAAAGAATACTCACTGCGCAGAGAGAGAGGATGAATGAAGACCTCAAGGTTCTGCTGACATTGGAATTTTGAGGTGTTTCATAAATGTATGCCTGAATTTTAGGGTGTAGTGGACTTCACTCTTGACTTCGCCAGATCTCATACCGATGTGCTTAAACAGTTTGGTAGATATCCACACAGGTCAGTACCATGATTCTTGATATTCAGTCTAAAATAACTAATTGTACCTAAACTTGGAAACCTTCGAAACTTAGAAATGGTGTCAAGAATCGAACTTCCACTGTCGAAGAACTTTCATGGCTTCAAGGGGAGAATGTTCCAGGATGGGCTAGAAGTCAATGATGAATTAATTAAGAATCTTTAATAGATAAATATTATGTTATCCGTATTTGTATAAAACTGATGTTGAAAATCCTTCGTATACATCTAGCTAGCTAGACATCCTTAGTCAGTGAATGTCATTCCATTAGCGCGCCATTCGCTTGCATTTCGATTCTATCTCAGGACAGCTAGCTAGCTAGCACATGTGCAGATGAGCATAATAAATACCGTGCTAATTTAGTAATAATAAACATTTGAGCTACAGCACAGCCTAGACAGCTCATGTCATGCGGTTTTAAGCATGCAACTAGATGTGCCAGTGCCAGTGTGCACAGAACGCAAAAAAGTGATCAATGAATGTGGCAACTGCAAGCTAGCAAGTCTAGAAGTGTGCATTGATGCCAAACTTGAACAAAGGTAACTCAGATGCCAATGAGTCATTGCAAGCAGTTCACAAAATTCCTGTGCTGAGGTAAGCAAAAACCTCTGCCATTAGAGCTGTGAGTAGCCTTCTCAAGAAAGCGATTGTTGGCCTACGAAGCATAAGATATGAGTTATCAATTTTTCAATAGGGAAGCGTGTTTGTAATTACCTCTAAGGGGACAATTGAGGTATCCTTTTAAATATTTAAATCCAAACGAAGTTCCAAAAATCAAAATGCACTTATCAGGCATGTGCAAGGGATGTCCAGCCACCAGCACAAGTTCTTAATGTAGTTCCATATTAGCTAACATATAAATTAAAAGGTTTGTGGTTAGAAGTTCAATTGTGTCAGTCATACATGAAAGAAGCTTTTGTAAAGCAATCCAACCATTCAAGTACCTCAGGTACCGATTAATCCTAATAATTGATTTACCTCATTTCGAAAGTCTATGTTTTACCTCAGTAAAATGGGGCTCAATTTCTCGCCTGCCTTGTGTTGTGGTAGTTCATATTTAAGATTGGTATATATATATATATATATATATATATATATTCTATATATATACCCCAATATTCTTAATTTGTAGTTTGAATTACTTTTCCCCTCAAACGACAAAAGATTCGTGCAAGTAGAACTTCACGAGGCCGATTGGATGTTTATTACGACGGTTTAAAACTTTATCTAACTTTTATTTCAACCAATCTTTAAATAAAATACTTTTTCCATATTTACTTAAGGCGCAATTCAAACATACGGTCATGACAAAGAAGGACTTCCACCACAAGGAGTAGCATGGGTAGAGACAGGGAAAGAATATGCCTAACTTCGTAGTGTATTTGCACATTTATGACATACCTGTTTTTGGATATGTAAGAACGACACATTTCTCCCAATGCACGAAGAGGCCTTTGCTCCACTCGTTCCAGGAAAATTTCTGAATGGGTGCATGAGATCCAAGACTCTCCTCGAAATATATACCATCCATTAGAAGAAGTAATTATATCTCGTCATATTCGGACAGATGGCATCCCTACAAATTGGATGTTGAAATTATCCAAAGACAGTGCATGGCACGTGAGCATATTCAGGTAATCACGAGGGACATATGATATATTTTAATCGATATAAAGTCTAAATTTGTTTTGCAAACAGATGTCCCTATTCACTGTCTTCGGCGATATTTGTTCGGGTACTTTGTACTTTTAAATGAGGAAAATTATGCTAATCGATATAATAAATAATAGGAATGGATGATGTAGTCCTTCGCTACGCGACAGCAGTAAAAACAAGATACGATGCAGTTATGACTCGTTGGTCAAACAAACTTGTTCTTTTTTGAAAATGAAGTATCTGTGTAGGTTCTTGTTATGCCTGGAAGTTCTGTTCAAGCTGTGAAAGTAACTGATAGTATTCCAAAGGGAACCCAGTATATTACTCAGCAGTTTTTTTTCTAGAATCACTTGATCGATCTGGCATATTCTCTTCGAATGTGGAAGGATATTACCACATTACCATCTCATAGACAACGATTGAGGTTGGAGAACATATACGTAGCAAATTATGAATGAAGCTCGCCTGCTTCTAATAACATCTCTGGGGAAGCTTTGAACCCTGTTGTTTTAGGTTATTTTATGAGGAGCTACTTGTCCACTATCCAAAGGTGTTGATTGTTGTTCTTTCTCTTAATCGCACAATCGAGCCTCTGGAAGCTATAGCACCTCCGGTGATAACAAATAGTAGTACCTAGTGCTCAGAGTCAGTATTATTGACTAGCCGTTAATTTTGTAATATTTCCACATCTGCAAGGGTGAAGTGCCCCCCGATTGCTTCGTGCACATCGTAGTATCATCAAGTATCCCTCTTCATCCAGGTATATTTCATTTTACTAGAATAAAGTAAGAGTATCTATATTGATTGCATATTTGCCACTAACATTCAGACATGTTACCACTGATAGCAAGGATTGGGGAACATACGATTACTGTAAACGTTCTATTTGCTAAATGAAAGACTCAAACTAATAATAAACAATAATAGGGTTATCGTCCGGCACAATCTATGAGGGTTAGTATAAGTTTCATAACAATATCACGACTGTATGCGTCTAACCCCTAACTTTAAGCATGAAATGCTTCAGATTTTGAGAGAGTTGCCGTACGACTTCAAAAAGGTATATGGTTCGGACTTACTAATCAATGATAAAATGGTTGATATTGTCTATGTACGTTTTTGTAAGGATGATGTATTTATTGCATTCGATGCAAAGCGCAAAGAAAACCCGCCCCCAAATCACGAGTAAAATCCAGCGCTTTAGTGTTGTACAGAGTCTTATTAAAGTTTCCAAAAATACAGGATAGTAGTTGAAAAACTCAGCGTACTATTGGAAGGTGATTTTCCGTGAGAATCCAAGATTTCCACGATTAAATATAAATATTCACTATGTGCTCAGGAAATGCTGTGGCAATGCATATAGCTTGTAACTTTGTCTCCACCGGTGCAGACAAAGGAAATATCACAATATTTGAGTAAGCTTCGCAATTAATTTCTATACGACACCAATTTCCTTACGTTCTACTGCTTTCTAGGTATGTTCAAAATCTTGAAGATTCTATAAACCGTTTGGAGGCTGCCAGAAAGGTTCTATTTTTTTTTCGGTTTCATTTATTAATAAAAAAACTATTTAACTGATTATTTGCTGCTTCCATTCATAAATTATGGTATCTGAAGGATTCTCAACCTCTTTCGCCTGTGTTCATCGTCGTAGCAGATGCGGTAAATACTTCGATGCATTAAGTACATTGCACCCTTATATATATATATATATATATATATATATATATATATATATATATATTTATTTGCATATTGATTCCTCCCCCTCGATATGAAGGTTCGAGCAATAAGCCGCCATCGTGCCCCGACCCTGATTCTTTCAATTATGGCGTAAAGCAATATTTTCTTGTTAAGTTACGAGGACATATCATTGATTATGTTCAATTTTCAGATATGTTGATCCAAGCGGCATCGAGGTATCTAAGAACAAAAGCATTTTCAGCTAGCCTTGACACACTAATACAATTCACAAACTATGGTTGCTAAGAAAAATACAAATTTTATAAGATTCAGTTACTAGCGTTGCTGATGAATTCTGTGGACACCCATCTGAGGAATAAGTGATATAAACCGTAAATACAGAAATGTAGTTTTAGATCAAATGAATCAACTTTTGAAGGTTCACACCAGCGCTCGAGTTCCTTCTTTCAGTGGGTCTCATCTCGAAGTCGGCAAATCTGAACAGCGTAAGAGCATAAATTTAAAATGCGATTTAGTCTGAAATAGCTTCTAATTATCTACTAATTCTTATATATATACTTCTACTCCTACATTTTCAACAGGTCATTATTCATACCGAGGTACAAATGGTCTTGCGCGCACTTCTAGTAGCGGAACGAAGGTAAAGTCCTACATCATATCCACAACAGCACTCATTTTATAAATAAATAGATATCAAGGGAATGAAGGTGGGACAGCTTCAAATGCAGAAGCAACTGTGTTTGAACACACCGGGGACATTTTGGGTGCACTCATAAAGGTTTCAAGTTCAGGTGATTCATTCTCGTACTCTAAAGCAAGTTATGATAGGTATTCGCTCGGCTGTTCAAATATATTCCGGGAGACGTACGTGCAGATAGGAGAGACAGAATTGGTTCGCAATCAATACCTTTAACTAATGGTCCAACCGTATAAATATACATCTAAATGCTAGTATTGAAAACAACCCAAGAGCTCCAACATTATCATTTAGAATATAAAATTTGAGGAAAATCTGATATATTCCTTAGCTCATCTTCACGTAGAATCCGTTTGCCTTCATGCAATTCAAGTAAAGAGCGAAATACAATTTATTTCCTATTATTAACAATAGTAACCTAATATTCACCTGCCAGGCTTCTTCTCGGCTACCCAGAAACATAAGAGAGAGGTACATATCTTTTTAAAAAAAGCATCAGAAAAATATTTCTACGTTTTTATTTAATTTAGTTCGTTAATTCTGATCTGTCGAGCGATTGAGTTCACCAATAATATATTGAGACAAAGGTAATAGAAATTTATTGCTAAGATACCTTGTGGCATGCATATATATTAATTTTCGAGTTTTTATAATTTTAATTCTAATGTTTTACCTTATCGTTGTTTTAAAGAGAAGAGGCTAGGAAGCTTGCTGTAGAGATCAACCGATACTCGGAGAACCAAGTCATATTCAAAGAAGGTGACTAGTAGATATTTTTAAAAACTGTACTTGTCTTAATTACTTATCTAAAATGTGCCGATGGAATTTACCGCTGCCTATCTGCATGAAGCGAGTGTGATTAGGAAAGAGGGAAAGCAAGGTATGTGTCAATATTTCTTGGATTGCATTTTTGCTGTGTCTTCGATTTCCCACGCATAAACCCTGATTTCCACTATCAGATGAATATTTGCCGGAGGTTAACAATAGAGTTGGTATTATCACACAAAGTCACTGGGAAATAGAGCAATAAATGCAAAATGTTTCACAATGTTACAGGTGTATTGGTGCGAATGCATTGCGAACTTACGTTGGCCAGGTGGTGCTTATAGTGTCTCACATTCGACCTGTATATTAATACAACATACCAATACTTATAGATGTGACTTAGCGCTCGGACACACATCTAAGGCAATAGAAGGGTATTCTTTATCTATCGAGGATCCATATACGAAAAACTTAATGAATTTGTTATATAAACATTACTTTTTCCAAGATTTCAGACTATTATAACCGGTTTGGAGAAGGCGAAGTCTGTTGCAGTTGAACAGGTCTAACCTTTATTTAGCGTAAAATCACATGTGGTTTGTAAACTTTTCGTAGAAATGGTGTTATGCACATTTGTCACGTGTTATTTTCATTAGGCTGGCTTCAACAACAGGGAACACAAGAATTCTATACCCCCTCAAAGTATGATGTTAATAACTAATTGTGATCATTCCCGATTCATAGTTCATTGGCCTTCAGGTGGGATACTTTCTTCAATGTCAACAACTGAAATGGGCACATCGGGTTCAAACATCTATCTAAACCCCTGAATAAATGCTGGTGAAATGAAACATATGATAAATTTAGGTCTAACTAAAGGAACTGGAAGATCAGGAAGACATACAGATGTAAATTTCTTGATAACCTATCATTATACATGTGGTGATTCCTATGATTGGACTAGGGTACGACAGGGACTCAAACGTTCAGTGATAAGAAAACCTACAAAGGTGGTACACGATCTTGGAAGATAATTTTTGATAAGGACATTTTTAAAAATTAACTTAGAACTCAAACGGATGAGGAGTGCTGATCCTGCCGGTATTACTCTATTCAAAGCTTAAATACCCTCTTTCACAATTGATATCTTTTTGGAATTCTTAGCGGTCTCTAATCCCGATCTACCCGGTTCTGCTACATCTCTTAAATAAGAGATATTAAAAGGTTTTATTTCCTTTAAGAGAATGATTATATGTCAACTCATATTATTCAAACAATTAGCTACGATAACCTAAAGCAAAGTGATGGAGGTACAATCAAACTATCGAATAAAAAATTGGATTTATTCAATGTGAAATGTTGTACAAATTTCTAAGGTTTCACTCAACTCACAACGTCCGGTAAAATATCAAGAAAGAGAATCAGATTACGAGTGTTAATGCGATGCTATCTTGCATTGGATTTGGAAACAGGGATCGAAAGCAATCCTACAGGCTCAATGTCAGACATCCCGAAACATGGTGTGGTGGAGGTACAGGCCTATCGTATTACGAATTTCAAAGAGTTTAATGATGCACAAACAGAATATCAAGGAACAAAACATGAAAACTTCAGCGGGAACCCAATCAACATATTCAGGGGGGGAAAGAAAGCATCGGTCTTCAAATACAGTTTAATATTGTCCTATTTGGCTTATAAATTTATATACTATTAGGCTTGCTTCACTATCAAGCTCCTTTCCCACTTACGATGTGAGAGCGCTCCGATTTCTCAACTAGTTTTGTTGTTTATCACAGCATTATTTGACTCAGGATTTCAAAACTAAATCTTCAAGTTCCCGATACTGGGAACTCCCACCTCTAGCTGAAGTATCAAATTATGTTTCATTAAGAATAGTATGTAAACAGCTACCAAGACTATCAGATAGTTTGAATCCATTTCTTATGCATATCAGGGACTTTGGGTTATGGCCCATACTGGGTTGTCGAGGGCTCATTTGGTTTTTATCAACTGTAGATATTCCTAATATGAATTTTAAAACATCTCTGGTGTGTATATAAGATTTGTGAACAAGTGGATAAGGCAAAAGAAAATATTATAGCCGCTTTGGAGGCGCTCGACCTAGGTTTGTTGTCCACATCGCCTTGTTTTTCTAAATCTAATGCCAGCAACGAGGGTTCATAATATTTTTCATGGTTGTAAAAGGCTGGATTCGGGACCCAAAGGACGTGTTTTGGAAAAGTGAAGGTTGAAGTTATTAATTGCAAAGTCAATATAATTAGAAAAAATTTTTTTGGATGAATTACAGGTCGTCCTCTTGCTCTAGCAGACCTCAGGTTGTACGATAGCAGCATTTTCTGAGGGAGTTTGATTATTTCTTTACATGTCCATAAAAAGAGAAAATTTGGGCATCATTCAAAGACGATTGGGAAACAATAGAGCTGCAAAGAATGCTTTGGTTGATAATTTAATTTTGGACTAAATGTACAACTTACATTGAGAATAGTAACAACCAAATAGGTTTCATCACTTTGCACTCGTTATGCTCGGGGTGGTGGTATAGCAAATTTTACCATAAATTATGCAGATGTGGTATGATCGTGTTTTAACCTTTCTTACAGGCACGGGAGAGATATGGAAGGATGTGTCCGAGAAGCTTAGCCCTTTGATTCCAGATTACCAAACGAAAGACTTCAAGAAAGGGATGTTACCTGGAATATCTTGGGTAAGTGGATTCAACTTCCGTAGTTTTGCATTACTACGAAAGCAGCAACACCATACATCTTCAAACAGTATTCTGCATGTATTACTTATGTTAGTGTTAACTTAGAATAAATCTGATTAAAATGATAACACAACGAATCGGTTTGATAGGTACGTGCTGGGCTGGGGAGAACATGCAACAATCTAGGTGTTGCCCTTGCAAAGGTTGAATCAAATAGTAATAGCAGACTGAGTCTATAATCTAATTTTGGACATTATTTTCTAGTCTATAATCTAAGTTTGGTCATTATTTTGTTCACGATCAACTTCAGTTAAACCGACCAATGGCAGCTGGTCATGCCTTTGAAGCCGCATATGGGATCATGGTAACAATGAAAAGTTACACCTATACTTTGATCACGTGCTGCACTTTCGTAGGCACTTATACACGGTGCAGGAAGCCCGGAGGTCAGCAATGTCATTGCGGTCATGCCACAGGATACTCTTTTTCACGTATGTATATTTCAGGTTGCAACAGTACTTTTAAATTGGGCTGTAGTGTTGGAAAAAAGGGTAGTAAACTTAAATCTGTCATAAAAATCCTATGCTAATATCTTATTTCTAGGGCGCATTGCGCGGCAGCATTGAAGGAGTTCTGACCTCCCTCACAGCACGGAGGTAACTATTAAATGATACATATTAATTTTAAGGTAAATATAGTTTGAATTAACATGTCTCTGTTTTTCAGACGTTTGTACGGAGACCGCAGCATCCTGGTCTCAGAAGCCAAGAATAATTTAGGTAAGATGTAATATATACATCTATTACAAATTTACATATATTTATACTTTATACCTTCATGCATGCTGATGTAGTGAATATATCTTTATATCAAATTTAAAGGAATTAATCTTTGGAAACTCGGTGCTGGGGATACAGGTAAATAGATATAGGCATCATCATTTCTTACGCGTAAGTACGTTGAGTTTTATGAACTACTGGAACTTTATGGTCACAGTTAGATTATACGTACAACGAGAAGAGACACGTTATTTTGTAGTTTACACAAGTATCCAATTTTTCTTTAGGTTTAAAAGCAGCCGAAAAAGAGTTGGTTGATGCATTATTTGTGAAGACGCAGGTTAAAATCGTGTATGTGTAATGATAGTGTCACTTATATGGATTTAAAAATATTTAGTCTCATGACGAAAATTTACCCTCGATCCTGATCGCAAATTCAAGTACCAATTTGGGTCTGGTTAGAACGAGTCTCGGTATTGTATGAATAATCTAATGTTATATAGTGGTCAATTAAACTGAGGCGTCTGTCCAGGTAAATATGAGGAAGCAGTAGCAAATTTCGAGAAGGTTATTTCAGAAGATGCAGATTTTAGTTCATTTACTCACCGGTTCCACACGAATTTACGACTTAAGGCCTCGGGACATTACAAACTACTGTTGGGAAATGAGTCAACCGAAATTGGAGACGTATGGACTTGTTCAAACTCTCTGCGAAATTTCATATTTTGCTCTTGCTTTGGGTATTAAGTAAATAAACCATTTTTCACAGGTGGAGCAGAATCTCGGTCACACCAAATTTGAGATGGCTAAATACAATGATGCAGATGTACATCTAAGAGAGGCTTTGAGAATTCGTCAAAAGGTCATTTGATCTGAATCATATTCGAATGTCATTAACCTTTGTAGATCCTGTGCATGTGTGGTGATCATTTTTACTTTGTGTTTAGACCGGAAACTGCCAGAAAATAAGGGCATCTGAAGATGCCTTACGTGCCAATACAAATCTAATGGGATCCGGTTGCAACTTAATGTAATGTGGTTGTGCAAATTTGCATGCACCTTGATGCACAGATCTGCATTTTGACATCATCGGATGTGTATCGATTGCTTCATCCAGCGAATAGCACATTGACAACCATAGTTAATCCTCACTTTAGCACTTCCTCTGTAATTGTTAGAGCCACAGCTAGATAGCGCTAAACTTACCCGCATCATGCTAGCATGCTCTGCATCGTCCATTTGTCATCACGATGAAATCGCATTTGCTTGAGGGCACATCTAGACATGGCTCTCTCTCTTTCTCTCTCTCTCTCTCTAGCTCTGGCTCTAGAGTTCTGCGACATCCAAACCCTGATCACCGTCATGTTGTGGTGCATGCCATCTAGCCATGCTAGCATGCTAGCTTGCAGTGATCAATGTAGTTGGTCGGAGCTCTACCTAGCTAGCTAGAGTAGCACCACTCTAGCTAGCTAGCTAGCTAGCTATCAATCTGCAATACACGCGCATCATTTGCAATAAGCTAGTAAGCATGCTAGCATGCTAGCATGTTCGATGTTGCATGTCTAGCGCAATCTAGCAATGGTCTCCAGCAATGGACTAAATGGAGCTAGCAAATTATGCATCTTCCACCTGTTGCTTTTAGTACTGTGTGCAAAGTATGAAGGGTGTAAACCTTCCTTTCTAGATAGCTAGTGCATGTTCTGTGTCAGCTGTTCTTTCTCAATTAGTTTCTCTGATGAATAAAGACAATATGAGTGATAATAGGCAGCTAGGTTACAATTATACGTCATAGGAGAAAAGTAATTAACCTAGCTCAGGTAGGGTTGCATTTGAGATATGAAGACGCCTAAGCTCAATGTTGAAATGTTGTGCAATTTCATTCAGTCGTTCCTCGTCTCTCCTATATATTGGAATATTCGTGTTTTTATCCTTTCGAGCATGCATGTCATGATTCTAAGTAGCTGTGGTAAGAAATGCTGTATGCGAATAACCGAAAATAGCAAAAATTCTATCTTATTTATTAGGTTGATTGGGAATGTAGTTGTATGGATGACGGCGTTACATATCGTTCATTTTATACTGACAATATGCTTGCGTGAGTACTGTTAAAAAACAATAACGCATTGTTGGTGGTACCGTCCGTAAAGGAAGTTAATAGCGATGCCCTGCCTTTTAAACCGGCCACTAATCAATTACCATAAGCAACACACCGATTATCATGTTGTCATGATCATCATCGTGTAGTAACATTGCCTCTACTTTCTGAACATTATTTCTCACTATTACCTTCGTCCCACACGGTGTAAGTATTCATCAGCTGCAGCTTTTCTATTATCGCCAAGCACAACAGGAATCTCGTAATTGACCACAAAATTCGTCGTCACAACATCAACTCCACGCGCAAGCACATCCGTTGTAATCAAAACGGTCGTCTCTTTGTCGCAGAATTGCTGGAATCGCCTGATTTTTGATGACGTCAGATAATGTATCAGTTTATCACCCTTCCTACTACCTATCTCGTTCCTCAGGTCCGAGAGGGCCATATAGCTCAGTCACCTTACATCATATCATTCCGCGTGGAAACAGCAATTGTTATCACACAAAAATATTAACTTCTCTGTCATCTAATCATCGGTCATAAGTCAAATAACTAATATCATCCATTAGTCAGTGGTACATCGTGGCCGTCGTCTTTTAGACGATATGCTAAGTTGTCGGCAGATTTGATGGAATTGACGAATATGATTGTCTGCCCGATATCGAACATCCCGAATAGCAAGTCTAAACAAAACGACGACCGACGAGGAAAGAAAGGCCAGGGAATCGTCGCACATCAACTAACAATAATAAAAAGGTAAAGAGATCTATGAATGGCCAAAGAGGGTAGAGTGACGTAAAACACGTATGTAACGACAAGGTGGGATAGATTAATTGTTATAAACAAAGTGAGTTTATTCAGGATAAATCCTGAAGAAAATATTTGGGTTTTGGTATTCATTCATTCATAAACGCATATATTCATGAACCAAGAGCTTTGTATCGATCAAAACCGCCGTCGTGGGTGACGAAAAAGTGCTTGATATTCGGCATAACTAGATGTGATTCCCGAAGAACTGTTTCCTGGAAGTATCTTTAGAAGAAGAAATAGAAGAAGAAGAAGAAGAAGAAGAAGAAGAAGAAGAAAAGGTCAATGCATTCGACACACCAACACTTAATTCATTCGATATACTACAACTCATGGTCACCAATAGAAAATATCAGAAACAAAACGCAATAATTATGGTAGTAGCAAAACACATAGATGATAACAAATACAATACAACCCTTAATGTCATCAAATCTCAGTAGTATCAAAGAATAGCAGCTCTATAATTACGTCTCTTCTGCTTCTAAAATTATTGATTACTGACATAAATACTATAATACCCTTCCGTAAGATGTTGGGTCAAGTTCTTTCGAAGCATCTTTGGTAGAGTCGCAAGAAACATCACCAGCTACAATCCATGTTGTTGAAAATACACCGCAGCAGCACTCATCAGCACATTAGAGGGTGATGCCACATATAGCGATAACTGTGTTGATTGTGGTGATTGAATCATACGGTACTTGCGGAGGGGGATTTTGTTTCTGGTCATATCCTTGATAAATCGAAGTTCTTGTGTAGTGCATCAATTCAAGAGTCTGCAAACATAGACAATATTTTAACACATCATCATATTCAGTAATGCATAGATAACATCCTCATAAAATGAGAATAAAAGGAAATGGAAGATACCTGGGTACGTTGATTAAATTCTTGCGACACGGAGCAATCAAGAAGCTTATCAGCCTCATCAATGACGTGTACTCTCAGCTTGGAGATATCGATTTTTTTCTTCTCAATGCATATATCTCGCGTTTTTCCGTTTGTTCCGACAGCAATATGGCAGTGAGACAATAAGCAGCTGCTCATGGGTACTAGCAAGCTCGCTTTCATTTGAGGAGTAATGAATCTCCCCAAACGAAGTACCTTC
Organism: Bigelowiella natans CCMP2755; assembly: GCA_000320545.1. Classification (NCBI taxonomy): domain Eukaryota; phylum Cercozoa; class Chlorarachniophyceae; genus Bigelowiella; species Bigelowiella natans. The sequence continues at coordinate 65,313 of ADNK01001569.1, forward strand.
CGATATATATATATATATATATATATATATATATTCATAGTGACAGATGAGCTCATACCTTCTTTAATATGTACGAAGTAATGTGGGGAGGGGCACACACACACAACCAAGTACCTACCTACCTTTTGGTGTATCTGCGTAGCTAATTCTCGAACAGGCACCGTGCATAGAGCTTGGCAATAGTTCTTGCTCGTGTCCACAGAGTTTATTAGAGCTATGCATAACATCGTTGTCTTTCCTGACCAATCAATAATAATATATCCCAGAACTTATCATTCGATCACTTAGAAAAGGAGGGGGGGAGGATAGTAGTCAATCAACATTTCTCGTTGATATGCATTATTCTCATAATCGTCGTCCAGTATTGGGTTGTTAGTAGTATTACTATTACCGGTTCCGCTTGGAGCTTGGCATATGCCATCTTTCTTCCATTCAAGAATAGAAGGAAGGCATCGTGCCTGTACAGTATAAGATAGTCAACAAAACTGACTAACAACACATTGTTTTCCTCTCTCCTGCTACTCTTCCACGTCCTCCTCCTCTATCCTTATTGTTATCGGCACCCCCATTATCTCAACAAAATCAAAAGAATAGAGCTTACTTGAACCAATGAACAGGACGTTATGCGATCTTCCATCAAAGCTCTCTTTACTACACACGATGATGGATGATGGGGGTGGTGGTGAAGATGATGAGAATGGATAGTCAATTGTATGTTGCAGCGATTTGTACTGCCTGTGACGGTCAACAGGTTTTTCAACTCCATCATACCGCAGGCAATATGAGAGATTGTATCAATATTGTCATGATGATCATTATTGGATACGTTGTTGTCGTCCTTATCGTAAGAGCAATTATAATAATAATAATAATAATAATAATAATACTATGCACACCTTCCTTACGCAGACCATTAAGTTGTGTGAAGAAAACATCGCTTTTGTAGACTTGGTCAATGTCTATTTGCACGTCATCATCTCCTCGTTTCAGTTGATTAACGTTATCCCCTACACTTCTCGTCTTCTTCTGGTAGTTTCCAGTCTTTATTTCATTCAGTCTTTCGCTACTAGAATAGCTCCAAGACTTTGCCTCGTTTTGGTTTCGATGAGCGTGTTGTTTTCCATTATTGCGACGTTCGTGATGATGATGCTGGTTTTGATGGTAATAATGGTGATTCTGGAAGCCACCACTCCCCCATCTGCGTCGTCCTTTATCATGTTTTATATTGTCATTATTCTGGAAGTAAGGATTGTTTGAATTGCGATGATTCTCATTGGATGGGGTCTTTCCAACTTGCTGCTGCTTCTGCAGTTGATGATGATAATGCTGATGATGATGACTGCGACTATGATTGTGCTGATAAGGTCCCATCTTATGATGTGTACGATGTTCATTTTCCACGCTAAATTGATCGTTTCCTCTTCCCCCCCCTTGCTTTCCAGTAGTGCGAATATCACTGAAGTAATTTGCAGCCCCTCCATAGCCTACATTGCCGCTCTTATTACTTTGTTCGCTGCTATCATGAATTTTGCCTTTAGAACTTTGTTCGTTATAGTTTGAGCATCTTCTATTATTTTGTCTGCTACTACTAACCCTACTACCATTTTTGACATATTCTTCACCACTACCGCCACTATCGCCAGCAGCAGCACCAAAAGTATTATTTCTTCTTCTTCTGATATCAAGTGAAACTCGACGAAGTCTTTCGGGGTTCACATACTCCCTTGCACTATCATGCTCAGATGGGTGACCAAGCAAAGGAAGAGGAGGAGAAGGAGCAGGATGGGAAGGATCGGGAAAGTGATCTTGTTTTTCCTTTTCAGAGATGGCAGTTGCACGAACGCCGTGGATGAGTTGTTCTTTTTCTTCTGCATCATCATCTTCTTCTTGCTTGCCGTCTTCATCATCGGAACTAATACTTCGTATGTCATAGCAATGAGATTCTTCGTCGTAGTTTTCCCATTTGACCCGATACTTTAAGTTTCCGTCAAACTTAAACAAATATGCATTTAACAAGTATTAGTCCGCGTTTTTGCAACAATGTAAAGTTTAATGTCCACATGAAAAAGGCTTACTAGCAAAGATTTGTGATTTTTCTTGTCAATAACCTCCTGCAAGACAGCTACAATTGTTGCCTGGTAATATTGTCCATCTAGGTACTTGGCCTTAGGGTCATTTGTAATTGTTTTATGAAATGGATCGATAAGACGGCAAATTACCACGTGGTAATAATCTATAAAAGAAAAAGAAGCTATTCTGGTCGTAGAATTGCCTTCTCAGCAGCATGTTTATAGAAATGTATTTGGGCTACCTTACACTTCTTGCCACGAAGGTTTTCGATGGAACTCATGGGTGGGGAAAGGAGCACGTGAGTGCTTTGTGCACTAGTACTACTACAGGAACTACCAAACAGTGTAATTCATTATAGCGACAACAACAAAAACATGACGCAGTTATCAAAACGTCGAGTCGATGTAATGATAGTCACTTGTTCGTAAGTGGGTCACATCCCTTGTAGTCGCATGCATTGTGATTATTGAAGTGGATGTTGTCTCATAACGGACATTGCGAAAGTTATCAGAAATTTGGGGAACAATTAGAGACATAAATAATCTTCGGACGCACTCGGACACGTCGGACACTTTCATAAGACCCTAGGATTTTGAGTCGCATCCTTGGCTGCCAAGATGATAGGTTGTACGAGCATGTTTTCTCAACAACAACAACAACAACAACAACAACAACGACGACGACAACAACAACAACAACAATTCCCAGAACTCCCTCCCCCTCCCCGTAGCCCAAAGTCTCCACGGCTCGTATCCATCCACGACTTGTGCGAGTTGGGGAGTTACTGATCAGAACACAAATTAACTGCCGGCCATAACCAAGAACATATTTATTACCTGTCAAACCATATGTTCAAACTGCATACTACCATTCACTCATCATCGTAGTTTCTAAAAGCATGTCAAACAAAGGAGGAGGAGTAGTGCGACAGGAATGTCGCTCATCGTCAACGCCAAATTCGACGTCGTTGTTGAAGCGGCGATCGTTTTCAGGTGAAGAAGGCAAAGGAGACGGAGACGAAGATCGACCAGCATTGATTGCAAAAATTGGTCGAAAGTTAAGGAACATCGGAGAGTTGTTGCCACGGGGATGCTCTTCTCACAACACCGAGTCCGCCATTGTAACTTTGACCAAGATAAAGGATGAGCTTACAAGCCTTTATCATGTCAGTGTGGTTATTATTTTCTCATTGCATTAGTCTCCATCATCTTAGATTCAAATTTGGTGATATGAGCAGCAAGTTCGTGACGAATGCGTCTCTTCCTCGGGCGGTGTGCAAAGAAATAGTAACAAAAGACAACGGATACTTGGCTCTGGCCAAGCAGTAAATGCAACAAGCACGTAATAATGCGGAATATGACATGGAGGAAGTAAAAAAGAGTTAGTCACACATTATTATTATTAGTGGAACCCTCTTTGCTTTCTTCAGGATGAAAAGGATGAATGAGGACACTAGTCTTGCAACAATGCTTCTTTCCGTTACGTTGTTCGACCTTGCGAGTAAGTAACTTTCTATCTTCGAACAATAACGAAGTATACAAGCTGTGTCTCTCCCCGTTTGTCTTTAGGTCGGATTGAAGAGGAAGAACAAGGGACGGAAGATCATACCCAGAAGAGGAAAAAGAAGAAAGACAAGCAAGAAAAAAATACTAGCGCCGATACTCCCTACTACCATTACTACACAGAGTCAAAGAATTTGTGGGAATTTCAATGCGAGTCCTTATTGTATCTCGGGCGCTTTCATCTAAGAAACTCCAGGCCTGGGCAATGTGAAGCAAACCTCAAGGAGGCGGTAAGGAGAGCTGTACGAATCATACCTTTACTGGAACAACATGCTCTCAATTGTACCTCCTCGTCCCCCTCTGGAACGATGGGTATTGCGTGCGAGTTGAAAGGAAAGAGTGTGGCAAAGCAGAAGAATGGTGTGTTGGAAGAACGTTATCGTGACTACATCCATCTACTCCAAAGACAGCTCAATGCTGGGGCGGCGGTATGTTTTCTCTTTTTCATGATGATAACGATGGTTACTTGGTGTTGATGGTGGGAAATGATGTTACACAAAATGGTCTCTGGAGATTGATATCCTAGTCTGTGTTACATTCTTTAGGCACAACATGAGCTTGCAATGTTTTTACTTCATCGTGGAGACGTCGCCTCCGCTGATAGATATCTACGGACAATGGTAATGATCAAACATACAACATAATAAACAAATACGTGCTCCTCATCGTTATGGCCTATTGCTGCTGCTGCTGCTGCTTTGTTGTCTGTCGCAGCAGTGTGTAGTCCATTGCTCAACCCATCAGTTTTGTCACGACCGATAATCATAAATATGGGTGTGTGAATCAATTATATAAGGGGTTTCGATGGAGGCTGAACTCTAGAGCATTTAGTGAGCGTACACTAGCAACATCGTCACTTTCCAGAGGTTGTTCCAAGCTTACTCAATCGGGTCTGGAGGAAGAAGGGGAAACGAACAAGGATGCATCTTCTTCTTCTTTTTCTGTAACATCTGTAGCACCAGCAGCAATGTGGCCAGATACTCTATTCTCGGTCTTCGATAGTGCTCTTCCAAATACAGCTGTGCGAATGTTAAGAGATTATATCTTCAATCCATCAGCACATTATTGGGAGTATCACCTCTACAATTCTCCCCTTTCCACTGGTTACTTTTCGTACTGGTATCCGTTTAATCAACAACAACATCAGCAGCAGCAACAACAACAACAAGAGGAACATCAGCGACTAGCACCATCATCATCATTATCACCATCACCATCGCTATCGTTGGTAGAGCTAATCATCCGTGACTATATCTGGCCGCTCGCACGCAAGGCATGCCCTGTAGCTGGAAGAGCGGTTGGAGCAGAATGGTGGGCACATTCTCGAGGTCCTCTATCAGGACATCAGGTTGTATGAGGGGGGTGTAGTAAGTGTGAGTAGAGTGAGAGAGAGAGAGAGAGAGAGAGAGAGAGAGAGAGAGAAGAAAGAGT
>ADNK01001567.1:0-37500 GCA_000320545.1 Bigelowiella natans CCMP2755
CAAGGAGGGAAGGGGGGGGGGGGGGGGGGGTGTAGGTCATCCATCGCCACTACATGACAATGCGCTCAGGTATCTACTTGTTTGCTAACGGAGCGTCACTGCTGTTCTTCTTCTTCTTCTTCTCTTCTTCTTCTTCTTCTTCGTCCTCTTAGAACTGTTGTGACGGGAATGATTCAGCTACTGATGGCTGTCAATATAGGCCTCTGTGCGTATAATCCATACCAGCTCACACATTTATCGCATGCACACACACACACACACACACACACACACACACGCACGCACACACGCATACTTTAAACGAAAACGTGCATAGTTATGAGTAAATGATAAAATGAGCAGAGATAGATAGGAAATCTATGTACGCCTTCTTTCACCACCGTGCGCCATCGCATATTCTAAGCTCCATGATCATCATTGGCTTGATATGCTACTTTGCAGGTTTCCCCATGAACGTGTACCCCTCCCGATTCACAATAGAGATGCTGCTGTTTTCGGAGTCGAAGCCTTCAGCATTTAGAGGTTGGTTGCAAGTTATAGACGCCCATTGAGCTGTGGTTTGCCCCTTGTGGAACGAATGACTCACTCCGATTACGGCGGGTCTCAGAAGCAAATTGCTTCGCCATACTCACCCATGCTGCATCTCCAAAAGATTCCCCTGTTGTTCCAGTAGTACTGACTTAGCATCTAACACAATCGATCGATTCTGAAAAAATATCGATGAGAACGCCACTGATTTACCTCATACACGTGTTTGCCGGAGGGTAGTTATCGGCGCGTACAGCTCGCGCTCGGATCATTTGCCTTGCAATGTCCCCTCGTGGGCTGAATGGTGTGGTTGTTATTGTTGTTGTTGTTGTTGTTTGTCTTTCTCCTGTCTTAGGCAATTTGATATCAGCGATCTTCGTTCTCTCCGCAGCATTAATTGCTATTACACTGCCGAAGATTACCACCGTCTTTTCTATTATTGGTACTAACTTTGGAAATAATAAGGCTGAGTAACGGAGCGGAGGGGGGGGGGTGGATAGTAGTTGTTAGCACACACATACACACAATATTATACATTTTAATATATATATATATATATATATATATATATGTGTGTGTGTGTGTGTGTGTGTGTGTGTAATTATTTATAATTATAACGTGCGTAATACCTGCCGACATTGTACGCGCCATCATCGCTTTCCCAAATCTCATGACTAGGTTCTACTTCCGCAGTGCTTGTTAGCTTCGTGCTTCCAGCCGCCTTCTACATTCATATCAACACAGGGTAAAGAACTACAACAATCCGATGATTCACTTAGTAGCACTTACACGTTTGTTCTATTCAGCTGACACACATATATTTCGAACGTGCACGTAAGCTTTCAACCGCCATCATCATCATCATCATCAACAACAACAACAGCAACAGCATTGTTCATCATTATTATCATCGCCTTCATCATCGTTGCCCTCAAAACTCGTCGTCCTCTCTTCCCCCAACATTGTGCAGCTCTATCATCCATTTGACGAAGGAACCTCTGGCATCCATTCTGTTGATCGGCTCTGTGATCTTCGGTGTCTTCGCGACGCTGTCCAGTATCCTTTCGACTCTATACCCAGAGCTCATAGAATCGAGATAGAGAGCGAGGAAGATGGATGTAGCGAGGCGAGGAGAAGGAAGAGAAGAGGCGTGGTAAATTGGGGGTGAATCGAATAGTAACGAAAATATTTTAGTAACATCCGGCCGCACTAGCAGCAGCAGTCAAATGAACCGAGGTTCTAGGCAGCAGGACCAAGTAGTGACAAGTATTTGATGATATACGTGAGAATCGCACGGTAGATCCACTGTACATATTATGAACTGACTGTGCCATCCACACGAACGCATCTAGACATGCATGCCAGACATGCTAGCATGTCCAGATCGATGCCCGCACATGCAAAGCGCACCATACGTGCTCTGTCATGCAGGTTATTACACATCATTTACCATCAACTATGCACATGATGTGCAAAGCGGCGGCTACAGCGCTCACATCTTACATCACAACACTCATCTGTTATTAGAGACCACATGTTTATTTCATGACGCACAATCGCAGGCCCCTCATGCACTGCTTGCTAGACTTCCTGCCACTGTTAAGTCGCTTATTCGCTGGCTACTTTGTCTTACCTGATCACAACCCGGTCACACTTTCCGGCATCCGAAAGCAGTGCTAGAGTGACTTGACTCAAAAAGTTTTGATCCAATTTCAATTTTTTTTGCAGATTCTGAAAGCTCTCAATGTGAGCTTTGGGAGCAGAGGTCTAGCTAGCTAGAGGTGGGTGCCAAATGTGTTTGTCAAAAAGAACGGGAAAGTTCATGATCTCATGCTTTGGAAAAACGCTGGCTTGCGCTGACACATTGTTTTTGCAATGAATCGAAAGGGGGAAATTCTCATGAGGTCTTTTGGTTCAGTTTTCGCGCGCGCAAACTAGCAAACGCGTGCCCACAGCAGCTTGGCAGATCCAATGGCCACATCACGTGCCAGCGTGGCATGGATCAACAAAATTCATATGCGCACACATCTCGCCATTTTTCTTTAAAACAAACCCATGCAAAACGGCAGCCAATCCAGAAAGAAAGAAAATCCTTTTTTTTGCCCAAAAAGTCGCGAAAATGGGCAATTTTTTATGGAAAATTGCAATTTTTACAACAACAAAAAAATTGGAAATTTTCACGAGGCATGCTGTTCAGCATGCTAGACACAATGCGCCTGGTTTCAGGCTAGCAGGGTCCAACTCTCATTTTTGTAGCCTGCAGCTGAACGAAACTAGCAAAACGCTCAAAAATGCCAGCGTGACCAATTTTGACCAGGCTAGCAGGTGTGGTAACATTGCATACATGCTTTATGTTTGGCCATGGTGTGTTTGTAATGATAACACATGCTACATGCTACAACTTATGTTCCAATCGTAGCGCATGCACATATGGCATGAGTTATGTCGTATCCACGACGGGGTGAGTGGTCTGCTGCAGTTGGTTATTCGATCTGTCCAGCTCTGCCACGATCGTTATATTATGTGCCAAAGCTCTTTATTTTCTCCGTATATTCTTATAAATTGATCAGCCATTCCCACAGCGCAGCCAGTCCGCGCTTATTCGTAGCCATGAATTCCGGGGCTTTCTTTCGAAGCCATCTGCATGTAACCGAAGGAGGGAGCAGAATCGTGAGAAAACGGTAAAAGAACGACTAATAAACGCATTTGCATGTTACGAGGATCATCGTTGCTGCATTTCAGACCTGTATATTGCTCCGGCCGTTCTGGCACCTTGATACGTCCTTATCTATGTGATTGAGCATGAATGAGATCTCTATTTTTTTTACCAATTCCGTCAATCATTAGCGGCGGAACACCAACTATCATGCATCAGTGCTAATTCCAAAAAAAAAATGCACAGTCTTGAGAGGTATCACCTTTCCTTTGGAGAAAAGCTTTATTGTTGGATACCTGCATGTATACGACACACGCAATCATACGGCGGCCCCTACCGCGCAATCTATTCATAAGTTGAAAGTAAGCCTCACCCCTCTATCTTGTATTTCTCACAAAACTGCCTCAGTTCGCCGCAATCCACGTACCTAGGAATGAAGTGCACTGGATGATTATGCTGTGCACGTACGTGTGTAGTGTGAGTGAGTTTGTGGATGTGTATTTGTGTGTACGCGTGTTCTTGCATTTTGAACGATTATATGTGTTCATATCTGCTTGGCGCTCTTATTTACCCCGGCATCGTCTTTGTGCCCTAAAATGGGGATGCATTCATACACATCAGAGACTAAGATCCATGAGACAGACGACGATGTGATATTACAGGAAAATATGTTTACCCACCTGTAGCTTCTGAGCTAGCTTTATCCACTCAGGAACTAGTTTCTTGCAATGTCCGCACCATTGGGTCGAGAACTACGAGCAGCAAGTGTGCATGAGGAAGGATAGATGAAACGCGGCATATAACGGAGGGGGGGAGGGGCAGCAGCAGAAAAGGCAATCATTTGCTCAACTCATTCATTTTGATGTTATTCATTCTGCATGCAGGCAGTATAATGTGTTTGCAAAAGTACTCGTTCTGAATGTGCGGTGCGCAAAGATTCTCAAGATGTGTGCGTTGTTTTCGCATTATGATTTTGTTTTTACGTCCAAGATCCACTGCACGCTCTTATCCGCCGATGGCCTGAACCCCTCCTTTATCATGTACACTCCAGACGCAGGGTCATACTCTACGAAAAATGATCGAAGGCGGGTGAAGGTGTGCGTTGTAAGAGGAGAACAAATTTACAACTCTTCTTCTACCTGCGTTCGCGAAAGTTCTTACTTCTGGCATCGCCTGGTGCTGCTGCTGCTGCGTTCTCACATAAGCATTGCCCAATCGTCTTTGATACGAAAATTGGTTTTCGATGGAGGACATGGCACTACCGAGGTAGAAAATCACCATCGCGCACAAACAAGCAAAGAGCAAACTAGATGCCCATGCACCGCATGAGGTGCGAGAAGAAGGCCTTCTTCTAGGATATGGGGGCTGCTCGTTCATAGCTATCCGACGGAGCTACCTAAGATTCAAAGCAGCATATCTCTCAGCCCATATTGTCAGAGAAGGAGGCGTTGGTTAAAGGATGTACGTACGATTGGGTGTTGCGGGGGAGGGATGGAGGGTTACCGGGAGAAGAAAGAGGCAAGAGGAACCCCTCTAATCGTAACAAAATTCCCATTGTTCACTGATCTACGACAACCCGAAAATCATGTCGCAGTTGACAAGAATGCTCACTTTGAGAATTACCAACGGTTGACATTCGACATGGGACGGAACCCACAGCTGCTTTGATCTTAGGTAACTACGGTGCTCGGAATCCAATGAAATTTACAGAAAACTAATGTAATTTAGTATTGCGACAATAAAATTGCTCATTGAAATATAAATAATCCGAAAGAAACTCTCTTTCCAGATTCGTGCAGTAAACGCTCGTTTGTCATTACCTGGGGGCGGAGCACCGATTACTTATACTTCGCTCGATTTGGCCACCACCTAAAGCACGAGAAAATGGCAGCAAAGCTTTGCCGGTGGATCTTCGCCAAGCCATGCGAAATGTAATAAAGACACTGAGGCGTCCTGTTTCTATCGGCCCAAAATTAATGCATCTTTCCGCACAAACTGAGCAAGATGACTTTGTCAGATGTGGAGAGGCCTGTGAAGCCTCCTGCAAGGCCTGTGAAAGCTTATGTGATGGTAAAACTATTAACCTCCTCAAAAGGTCATCATTAAGAATCTAAGCCGGTTGCTGGTCGCCATCGTAGGTTTTTGTCAGGCATGCTCCAAAGTTTGTTTTGCGGTAGGTATAATAGAATTCGCGCCCTTATATATCTTCTAACCTCCTCCACATTCCGATGATGTCCTGATTGACTATTCAGTGTGCAGAATGCTGCGGTACATGCTGCAACAAAGCCGGCGAGTGCTGTAGCGCTGTCATCAGCTTTATAGACAACCTCTTCGAGGAGGTGGGGAAACACGTTGATGCTTAATTTTGTATCAACCACACATGGATTATTCGTGAGCGGCAAGATCAATGGTGACACTTATTTGCTTATTTGTCGCAGCCGCTGTCTGGCTGTTTGTTCATGACCGTTCTCCTGAACATATCACCGCTCGTCGCTTTGGCGTACTTTCTGGGAACAGGTTGTAGCTTACTGAAGACTACAGCATGCAGGAGCATGAAGTAGTAGTAGTAGTAGTAGTAGTAGTAGTAGTAGTAGTAGTAGAGATGAGAGACATCGGTTGTCTTCACTAACTCTACTTTTCGCCACTAACTATCCTCCGGCTAATATAACTAGATTCAGATCAAGACTGTAGCGACGTGTCGTTATTTGTAACCATATCCATCGTCCTCTTCGTGCTTCACATTGTGAGAAGAAAACCTTAATAGATAACACCAATGAGCTCTCAAACGAATGTGACACGTAACCTGATGAGCAACACGCTTTTCACGCATGCACCTACGCATGCATCTTCAGAAACACACATTTGAATTATGGACCAATGATTTGTACGTCTCATAGTGTGCGAATGGGAATGCTTTTTCCCTTGTCTTGCGCAGGCGTTCGGGGTCTACATGTTCATCCATCTTAAAGAAAAGCGCCACACCGAACACACCAACGATACCGAATATGAAAGGACTAAGGTGGCGATTTGAACAATGATGATCTGCCTTTCTGCCAGGCCTTTGCGAGAGTTGTGAGCAACATTAGCAGCAATATCTAAACCGGTGGCATGTCTTCCAACCGAGAATAGACTTAACTTATCATACTTGTTTTGCTGATTATATCATGTACTAATCATGAGCAGGAGTTCCTACTGGAGAACCCTGTGATGGCATGCTACATCTTAGTTTATATCTTTGCCTTTGTATGGGCGATTCTGGGACTGGTAGAGCTTTTTACATTATTGCAGATTCCGAACTCAACTCTAGCAGCTGCCACGACACTACCACACCGGCACACATATTATTGCACAGTTGATAGCTCACACCCTTTGCTCATCCCCCTTCCTGCTATAATATATATATATATATATATATATATATAATATGGTATCATCATAATCTCCGTGTCTGAATACAATGTGAAGGTATGGTCGAGTCAGTGTATTGCAAAAGATGACATAAGCTCCGGATCCAAAGTTAGTGCTGCTAGTCGATAGTAGTAGCAGTAGCAGCATAACCCCAAGCGTCTATGCTTTTTCAGAGTGACCACAGCTCACATCTGCTTAATTCTGCTTCAGCTTTCTCATTTTCGTCGTCGTCGTCGTTATTATCATCATCATCATCATCTCTACTGTCTTGGTAGGATTTGGCTCAGGCAGGGGAGGCAACAGCGATTGTGAGTTTGTGCTTCTATGGAATCGGCCTCTGCATGTACGAATAACGTGAATTATGAACGGCTACGCACAACAACCGATACACAGAAAGATAGATGGTGGAGCATCAGCGATCTCCTCTGCCCTGGCCTTGTTCCTCATTGCATATGTTGGTTTACATGACAGATTTCTCTCAAATCTTTGCGATATTGACGATTGCTGCGCGTCTATGGACTGCACTGACTGCTTTGGTGATTGAACGAGAGGGGAGACAAAAGAGAGAGAGAGAGATATATTATTATTACATTGGGAGAGTGCGATGTGCAAGTGGGATGATATTAGCTCAGGACTAGGATGATGATGTGCACACACACACACACACACACACACACACACACAACGCGAGAGATACAAAAAGAGAGAGGCGAGATAAATGGTTTAATCATTCTAAAAACCGATATTTGCAATAGCAGCCGATTCTTATTACACTTCTTGCTCTCCTTTCTCTTCTCAGGATGTTGGTTGTTGTGCTGCTGCTGCTGCTTCTACCCTTGCCTAAAGTAGTACATTATCAGAAACAAATACTAATACAGATGCTACATAGCCGCGCACCTAAGCTCTGATATCAGTTTTTTGCTACTACTTTGTGAAGAAATCGCATATAACTGCACAGTACCCTAGCTTCCCCCCTTTCTTCTCATTATCATCACCGTGTATTGTTAAAAGGGAGACGACTATGCTGATAACACCGACGATGATATAGATGGTGATAAATGACAACGATTGTGATGAAAGGCCGATCTTGGACCACGAAAGCAATCGTGCAAGAGAGCGACGGGTGAGGCCGAATTCTGCATCCTGAAATCAGAATATCGAGAAAGAGTTCTCCACAGCTAGCATGCAGAGACTGCTTTCAGGCGATTGTACTTCGATTGTTTCCTTGCTGGCTTTTCCCCTTCGTTTTTTCCTTTTTTTAAAGCAATGCGTGGCAGCCCCCCCCCCTCATGTTTCTTCGGATGGCACGCGACAGCCGCTTACAATGGGTCGTCCTGCTACAACAACAACAACAACAACAACAACCATTACTACTATTTTCTCTTAGGAGGCGAGGCGGGCAGAGCGCGTAAGGGCTGAGCACGAGAGAAAGCAGCGGCTTCGGAATAATGTGAGATTTATGATGATGAGGAGAACGACGATGCTGATTATTATTATTATTATCATTATTATTATTATATGATGATAGTGTAACTTCTTCTTAGAGAAGCGTATAGCTCCGCATCAAAACTCACCATTTTTGAGCTATGAACAATCCAAATCGTCGATCCAAACAATTTATAAATCGTGAAGCATTATGTTGTAATCGTTGCTGGTACTGCGTATATAAACAGCAGGGGGGGGGGGCTGCTGCTGCTGCTGGTGGTGGTGGTGCATTTCAGGTGGCCAATTGTAAGAGAAGGAGAAATCGAGAATGATGATAATGATGATGGTGATGGTGATGATGATGGAGATGAAAATAGACGACGTGATATACAGAATCAATCTGCATGATGAGGAAAACAGTGCGTACATTTGGAACATCCCCACCCCTGTGATCATCACCCACACTTAGCCCTTGTCGTCCTCCTTTCATCCATCACTTAGCAACCGAATGTTATCGAGCCTGTGCAAGTGACGATCGCAGCCCAAGATAACAATGTAGGAATCAATCATCATCTACATCCCTTACTGCCGCTGAACTACAGCATTATCCCGTCGATGTCCCTCCATTCTTCTTCCCTCCCTCTCATTGTACTCAAGGAGCCAATGCAGTATATATGATCTTCATCTGTGTGTGAGTGTGTGTGTGTGTGTGTGTGTATGTGTGATTCTCATTATAAATATAGTGCCTCCCCTTCCCCTTCATTCCACCAGCATCCTCCTCAGTTCTGTTTTCGTATCTGCAGACAATTGGAACTGCTAATAACAACCAGTTTGGGGGGGGGGGCACTCAGTGGCACTGTGCGTCGTGCACGATGGTAAATCCCCCATACGCAGGTATGAAAGAATAAAATCATCCATTATTATTCCTGAGACAGTGTGATGCTTACAACATCATCATCATCACCAGCACCACCACCATCCTCGCCATCAACGACAACGATGATTATAGTAATGATGATGGTAGGGGTAATAATGCTGTTTCCGTGATTTGTTTTGTCCTCCTCATCAGCGAACTGCCAGGCATGCAATGGGCCGAGGTACCGGAATAATAATAATCCTACAGGTCCTTTTCCAAAATAGCAACCATGTCAGCACGCACACACACACACACACACACACACACACATACTTCACACAAATGCACATGGTATTTCAATTTATCAAAATGTAAAAATTATATGTATGTTTTTATAAATATTTAAATATATATATATATATATATATATATATATATATATATATAGTATGTGTGTGTGTGTGTGTGTGTATATACTAACATCGGACGGAATGACCTCCTACATAATACTGGGGAATTCTTCTACGTGTGTGTGTGTGTGTGTGTGTGTGTTACACACACACCAAGAATCAGTAGCGTATCACCAGCATCCAACCAGCCTGTAGTTGCTAGCGCAGACCCAGCTCCGGTGGTCTTACCTTTTCTTTGGGGGGGGGGGGGGGGGGCCTGGAAAAGGGGGCTAATTATGAAAAAATGAAAATGGTTACCCAAATTACATCGTACATGCTTTATACTGAAGATACATGCGAATAGCAAAAAAAAATTAAATAAACGGCATGCGATAATGGTTATGGCGATGGCCTTTATATTTTTTGGGAGAGATAGATATCCTCGTCATATCGTCGTCATCCATGAATCATTTGCCTTCGTGGTAGTCGGCCCCCCTCCCAGCGAAGCGAGGAGAAAAAGCAGGAAGAGACGGGGATTCTTGGTAACGTATCGGCGTGCTATTGTTGTGTATGGTGTGTGTTGTCTGATGTGTGTGTGTGTGTGTGTGTGTGTGTGTGTGTTGGTGTGCACGCTGTCTGTGACATATAGATGATATAGCGGAATGTGTTGTTTGAGTGAGATGGAATGCCACCGTAGCATGAGACGACACCATCCTCGCCTTAACAAATCAAAAAGATAGCAATTATCCCCCCGAATATGGCTGTTTTCAGGGCATGCTGAACGCCGGGCTTAAATTCATCGAATCGAAGATGCAGAAGAGCAGCGACAGCGGTATGCCGTACCCCAAAGAAAGCAATTTCTCAGCATACTGATAGTCGGTGGCCTGTTGTGTTCCTTGCCTTCACCAATAATCATGTCCTCATCGTCGTTTATCTTCTACTAGGCAACAGCTCTAACCAGAGGCGATGATGATGATTATTATAATGCTGATGATGCAGAACAAGTTGCTTAGTTTTTGAGGTGAATTTTCGTTTATCGTTACATATATGATTTTCATGCGTCTTAGCTTCACCTCGTACCCTCTTGTGTACTAGCTTCTAAGGGATTTATGAATTGCAATGCGAAATGATTACGAACACATATGTAGTCAGTGCTATGTTCTAGATGTGGCTGCTACCCATGCATGTGTAATGTTGTGTGTGCGTAGAGTTTGACTGAAGCGCGCACGCTCACATCACGGAACCGTGTGTACTAGTGCATTCTGCTGCTAGCAACATGCGCGCACGTTTGCTCTCGCAAAATAATTGCACGTTCTAGGGTTGTTCATTTCAACAGTTCGCATGCATGCATACGTCGCAGCCACGCACAGGCCAAAATTGCAACCTGCGCAATGCGCCATATGTGCCGTGAGACTTTCGATCGGTCATGGGCGGGTAGCAGATGCTAGCTGCTGCGTGTCCATCTGCATGTTCATGAATGTACGTGTGTATGAAATAATGGAATGGAAAATAAAGATTTTCGCGAGCAAGTCGTAGACGACAACGTGATGTGCACATTCATTTCACACTGCACCCGTGCGTGCATTTTTTGCATTATATGAACGCAAACGAATCGCGTGATGATGACTAAAAGGTGCCAAAACTGTGGACGCATGCTAGCATGGCCAATGTAGTAAAAAATGCATGAGTCCTCAGCACAAGCGCCTCATCCTAGCTATGGTCTATGCATGTATGCTAGCACCACGGACCTATGACTTTCGCTAGATCTAGATGCGCACATGCATGTGCGTGTCGATCGCAGGTCGACTCACGTAGCCTCAGCGCTACATTTTGTACGTGAGAGTCCAATGAACGCTTGGCCCGCCACGCATGATCGAGATGCTGATCGCGTACACAAAATTTTGCTTTCATGTTCATGCATTACGGCATTATAATCATTATCTGGTTGGGACACACGTACACACACACACACACACACACACACACACACACGACGCATGCTTGTCATGACGAGTGACCATCTAGCTAGCTAGCCATCTAGCATTTATTCATTATAGCCATGTATACATGCACACTTATGCCTAGCGCTAGCTAGACACACATAGGCATGCATGACATGTAGCGACGACAACTAGACAATCATGAATATGTAGGACGCACATGATCGCAGAGGCAATAACAAACAAATTTAAGCTAAGCGTTGTAGTCGCGGCTGCGCATGCACAGCTTTGCAAAGCTAGAAAGCTACATTTGCAGGATGACGATTGAAAGAAGTTAGCTATTCATTACATCCGCTAGTCCGTCTCACATAGCCACATATACATCTGTGACTAATTACATGTGATAGCGCCCTGGCGAAGCTAGATAAATTGTATCTTAGGCTATCTTTAGCCCAATCCTTCGCGCGACAGCGAATACGGCAAATACGATCTTTGAGCAGGACATATGTCGTTTCGAAAATTTCTTCTTCCCACATAGCTCTTGCCGAGGCAGCGCCAGTGTTATTTGCATCTTTCCTTCTACCCTTCATACTTTGTGGGCGAACGTGTCCCTGTTATGTGGCTGCTTCAAGTCTTCTAATACGCCTGGACCAGAGGGAATCACCGAGTAAGCGTTCAGGCTCGGATCTGCAGGAAAAATCCCAACAAATTCATTCGAATCTTAACTCCAAAGCTTTTGGCACATTGGCCAGCGTGAAATTCAAAGCGAACGACAGAGCATCAGTATCTATGCTATTACGGCTGGTGAAGTAGTGGCGCTTGATGTGCTCCATATCCACACTTTCGCCCAATCCAGGCGTCTAGAAAGGACAAATATAGTCAATTCCTCAACCAAAAAACGTGTCGTTGGTTTGATTTCACCGGTCTCATTTTACGACAACGACAAATATCGTTGTAGTCTTATGCTGAACACCGTGGAAGTGTGTTGGCCCCTCCCCCCCCTTCCCAACTATATCGAAATAAGCCTCCTTCAAATACGAACGATCCCAAGACTGTCATTCGCTATCCAAACCCCGTTTTCTACACCGGGGGTGCTCTGCAACTTGTCGCAGGACAAGAACCACTAGCATACTTTCTTTTTGTTTTTAATGGCTGCATGACAGACCTGGAACAGATCCCGCATGTAGTTGGTGAGATGTGGGTAGGCTGAAATCGGTTTTTTATTGCACTTGAAATAGACGACATAAACCTGCAAGACAGCGGCGCAGACGATCGATGGTATGCATGAAACAAAGAGGAGACGAACGATGAGGATGGCGAAACGTAGAATAATGCAAAATGCAATCTCTGAGATCATTTAGTGGTCATTGGAACACAATAATGGCTTATTATCCCTCTCTTTCTGCTTCCTCTCCTCCTCCTCCTTCTTCTTCTTCTTCTTCTTCAGATGATGGTGTGCTAGGTACTACCTCATCAAACCGCACTAATGTCATGAAGAGTCTCACATCTGCTTCTGTCAGGCGGTTCCCACAGAGATATCTGCAAGTAACAGGGGCAAAGCAGATGATGAGAAAAACAAACCCCTCACTTGTTGGTAAGATACCGGTGTTTATTTTCGTTACATATTCAATCCCCCCCTGCCCCCTCCTCCCTCACCAGGCCCCTTGTTTGCTCATGTCGTGGGCGGGAAGGAGGATTCTCTCTGGGATTATTTTTAAAAATGATCTCGTGTTGGCCTTACCTTTGCTTCGAGAGGATCTCTTCCGCCTTGTCTAGATGCTTGTAGAGGTTTTTCACCGCCTCATCGTAAGCAGCCTAGAGAGAGGGGGGGAGAGGGAGAGAGAGGGTTCCGCATGCAGATGTGTGAAATTAGCAATTTGGTGGGAATATCACGCATACCAGCCACCTTCGACTGACTACAAGAAGGAAGAAGGACTGATTATCACCAACTACAGTAGTTGATTTTCCCTCTTAATCCCTCCCCCTCTGGTTGAAACACGTTATCCCCCAAGATTCCACTTATTCGAGCTACTAGCATGATCGGTCTTGTAGAGCATAGTGACCGCCATTTGCCGTTGCCGTCACCAAGGCTATCATTTACCTGCGACTTTGCGAACCCGCACTTGTACACGCCGTTGTTGATGTTGTCGTACACCCACGAATTTATTTCCTGGAAGGCGATTCAGAGCACGATTTCAGGGAGACTATCACCAGCCACCAGCGAGCACCACCTCCATGCGAACTTACTTCGATTTCTGACACAAAATCCTCAGGGTAAAGGCGCGGCGTGGCAGACTCTCCTGGACCTTCAAACTGGCTGAATTCTTATGCCCCAAACGCCGCAGTAGTTTCGCGCATGAAAAGATGTACACATCTTGTTAAATAAAAACTGCCATTGCACAGCAACACGGAGCTTCGGATATATACTACTACTACCAGAATCGATCATCCGAAGTATTTCCTCAGATTCGTTGTTTACGATTGTGCCCTCCTCCTTATCCCAAAGCACTGGCCTAGTATACAGGTCAACGGAAAGATTTTGTGTGGATCATTTTGGGGGAGGGGGAAGGCAGGGAGGAGTTGTGTAGGGAAACGAGGTTTCGTAACTCTTTCACTTTGGTGAAAAAGTAGGCAACGAGATGTTAAAAAAAATTACACTGAAAACTTTGGGCCAGGGTCTCCATCCCCTCTCCCAGAAGCCTTGTTCGCCTAGAATGATGACATGGCCGAAGAGGATGAAGGAGCCGCAGAAGACGACATATATCTTAGAATATCATCATACCACTACTACTACTACTACCACTACTACAACATGTGTATCATGTGAATTAATTCCTCTTTGGTATAGTTTTCACCCCTCCCCCCCCCCTCCCTCTCTCTCTCTCTCTCTCTCTCTCTCTCTCTCTTTCTCTCTCTTTCTCTCCCTTTCTCTCTCTCACCACGGCTGCTATCTCATACAGCTCGCGAACAGTCTTTGCTCCATTAACAGTGTCAGGTACGCATCTAAGCGAAGGGCAGCAGCAATTGCAGACTAAATGAGAGAAACAACTAATTACTAAGAATAGTAGCCCCTCCCCAGATCTCCGGCCTCAGTAGACACTGTTTCTTTATTTTTTTCTTCCTGTCTTCTTCTTTCTTCCATCGTTCTCTTCTTCCTCTTCATAGAGCACAAACCAACCCCTTGCAATCGATAGCTCCGACTCCTGATACCGGCACTACCGGGGCGTCATCCGGATCTCGAAATGTCCATCCTATGTGCTTGTCTTTGCCAGGAGCCCTTGAAAGAAAATGAAGGCGTTGGTGGTGATAGAGAACAACGGTTATAAATGTCGTGATGATGGTGAGATGACGAAAAGTTCCACAGAGATGACGATGACAACGAATGAAACAAACAACATCGTATCACGATGATGTGGTGTTGATTCTCGTTGTGCAAGTGCAGAGGTGAATAATTTACTACTATGCCTATCGAATATGGAGATCGGAACACCCCCTTTCCCCACACACTGGAAAGAGAGAAATATATGGATAAATAGAGAAATAGAGAGAGAGAGAGAGAGAGAGAGAGAGAGAGAGAGAGATTCTTAGTTTAAAAGTACGTTTCCTGCCATGTTGGGTGGACAACAGACATACCGATGACCTGTGGTAAAGCACAGCAAGATTTGAGCGATCATCAGAACGTCACACCACCACCCTCCCACACGCTCTCCCTCTATTCATAAGCGCCAAAAGAATGGTAGAAGAATCAGCACGCACTGGTTCATGGCTAGTCAACCTTCTCAAGTCTTTTCATCCTTATTGCAGCGTGGCATCGATTGGCCCACGGGCAGCCATGGCTGCGGTCAGGAATATGTTGCGTTGTTGGTAGCGAGCGTTGGAAATGTATCATTTCTTTAATTTATTGTATTTACGTACATCCGCATATGATGCATGCATACGTGTGTGATAACCTGATATATAAGTGATATCGTCCCTTCGCTGGCGGGAACCGAGCCCCCTCCTCCCTGGATATTTTGTTGCGGAAGAGCGACGGCGTTCGCACAAATTTTCCGCTGCTGTCGGTTTCCGCAAGAGAATCTTTAGCTTCAGCAAAACCTGGTAATTATACCTTCTGACGACTGCTGATTTCCAGGATTTCTCTCGCTACAAAAGATAATCATTGCGATTTGAACGACGACACTACCTCGAATCGTTTTAGCCCTAATTGCGCAAGCGCCCTTAAGACTGCTTGAAGTGGTAGGAAGGAGCACGGCTGCAAGGCGCGCCTTGTGAATGAGTGGTCGGTTCTTAACCGAGCTAGCACCGAGAAACGCCGCCGAGAACATGGTTAGGAGTACCAAGCCAGCTGTGACGCGACAGACGACCCTCGAATTGCAACAACTTGTAGATGTGCCTGTTGTTGTCACACACATGTTCAAGTGACCGTTCATTTTTGTCGGGATGACCAAAAGGTTTTCCTTCGTTCTCAAATCCCTTCCTTTCCCCCACCATCGCCGTCGTCCACACCTCCTCCGAAAGATCGCATCTGGCGCCGCTTTTCGCGGTCCATTTCGACGATGGCAATATCATGGCTAAAATTGACTTGCGACAGCCTCATTTCAATGTTTCCGGTGTAAATTCGATCCTTCGCGATGTCGGAAGCCAAAAAGCCTTGACACGGATTGGAAGCAGCACGCGGTTCAGGCGTGCAACATCTTGCGACATGAAAGATTTATTGGCGTTACTTTGCAGTCGTCTGTGGATTTGTCGCTTGGCATAAATTCACTGGATTTTTGTCTAAAATGAGGTACGTGGATTGGTCGCTGCTATCATGTCGAGTATGTCTTCTAAAGTACGATTATTATCGACGTCTTACCCAACCCAACCGGCGTTTGGTGTTGACTTGGAGCGTGGCGTTCTATTGCTGACAGAGAAGAGCATGCCCGCTATTTTTTGAAGATCCTAGTGTAATGCAGGCTCAGTCGTTGTCTCGGATCGCCGATTTTCTCGCTTTGCAGATACGTCGTGCATTCAGCACTAAGACTGCAGTACCGGAAGAATGGTCAGAGGGCAAACGCATGCCTTCTATGTGGGGGCCTTATGGTCTATCCTCGTGGTGTATCTCTGTGCTTGGATTGTGGATTTTGGCCTCAAAAAAAGGCATCCAGGCATTTGGTCAACAATTCTTCATAATAGACGCCATTCTGTTGATGAATCAAGGTGTCGCAAGTTGGGGTGCTGATGTACTGACTTTCGGTTTCAGTTCCTGGTGGAAGCCCGTGGATCGAATTCACGCTGTTTGCCTTTTCATCTGGCTCGCACTAAAACCTGTATTGATTTCAATGTCGCTCCTACAGATGCTGATTTACATTGTCATCGGAATGGTCGCTCTGGCATGTAAGTATCAGTCCGAGAGATCCATTTCGAAGCGTTGCTGGCAGTCATTCCTATTCTGGCACACTGCGTGGCACGTTGTTCCTCCTGCTTCGCTCATTGTTTGGGCCATAATTCTGAGATGAAACTACACAGTGACAGCATTCAAGAGTTCATGGAACTGAAACGAAAAAGTGACTTTTGTGTCTTTAGTAAATGCTGCTGCTTACCAATGGTTGTAAGACAGTAATGATGTCGAGAAAAAGTTGCGTATCGATTATGTATAATGCGCGACATATATCAAATGTGCGGGCTATCTAGCTATAGCAACGGCGTCCGTCTGCATTGTCTAGATGTTGTACACCGCGCACAGTTATGTACGTAGAGACTCCATGCCACACATCACATGATTGCTAGTCTTGGACACCGCCCTTGCATTACATGCGATGCCGACTGCGCGGATCGATCGACATGACATGCACACACAGAAATGCGGTGTGTTAAGAGGTTGCATGTAGTTGCGTTATGAGCTATTCTACGGAAACATGAACATATTGGCCTATATTATTTGATATGGCGCTAATTGCCGAGGTGCATCAAGTGCGTAATTATACACTGAATACTGAATTAAATGACTACAAATAAACGTTGAGCTAGAATATAACACCAGCACATACTAATTCCAGTTACACACATCGATTGGAGGGCCGTCACGACTGATCGATTCCAAAGGAATGCTCCTTCGATCAGGCCTCCTGCTGCTTCTTATCATCGACTCCATCCTTTTCCTCCTCCAGTCGTCGCTGAGATGATGACTCGCCCGACAGCTTGTCATCTGATCCCTCATCTTGATCAAAACCGGTTACTTCGAATTCAAGATCCTCTCCATTTTGTGCGACCTAGGTGGAGGTGATTAGTTCATGTGTGTTGTTCATGCTACTTACTTTCTGGAGATTGTGTTGTTATGTTATTCTCCTATAATAATGGTGATCTGCCAAAATCCAAATCCCTCCCTCAAATATTTGAATCAAGGAATTCAAATAATCTAGATGATGTCTGTTGAGACTAACGCTCTTTGTAATATTATTCTTGCAACACTTCTCTATCTCCGTTCTATAACCCCCGATCTAAGAACTGAGATAATCCATGCTTTCATTTGCCCCGTCTAACTTTTATAGAATATGCGAAAGCACAGATTTCACTCAGCAGGATGATGCGTGCAAAACCACCTTGACTCTAACGTGGTCGCCGTCGCGGATCTTTCTGTCAAGGATCTCTACCGAGAACGGGTTCAACAACTGTGGCAACAACAACGAAAACAACAAATCTTTACAAAGACATCCTGAGACTGATTGTCCCAAACATGCAACAAATATTGTGCCCCGGTCAGTTTGAGGCCAGAGATAACAAAATCAATCAATCAATCAGCATCATCATCATTATTATGATCTCCATCCTCATGAACACCGCCCAAATGTTACCTTTCGCTGCACGACACGTTTGAGTGGCCTCGCTCCGTATCTTGTATCGTAGCCTTCACTCGCCACCATGTCAATCGCTGCCTCGTCCATATCAAGTGTGATGCGCTTTTCCGTTAGCAGCTCCCGTAGTTGCGACAATTGAATGTCCACAATCGGCCGCATGTGCTCTCGGCTAAGGAAGGGCGGATCGCACAATCACGTCAAATATATAATGATCATAGCCGACAAAGAACGTGAGAATGCTTCTCAGATCAAGTCACAGAGGAGTGAGGGTAGAATCGTTGGAAAGAAGCATGATTATCGATGGGGGGGAGGAGGAGGAGGAGGAGGAGGAGGAGGAGGAGATATATAACTTTAACTACCCCAGCCGGTTGAAAACGACAATTTCGTCAATTCTATTCACAAACTCTGGGAGGAAATGCTGCCGAACGGCCATCATCGATAGATTTTCGACCTACACACACACACACACACACACATATATATATATATATATATATATATATATATATGATTTATTACCATATTGTGTCTGTGCCTGTGTGTGTATCTGTGTGTGTGTGTTACATTCATCTCTCTCTCTCTCTCTCTCTCTCTCTCTCTCTCTGTGTGTGTGTGTGTGTGTGTGTGTGTGTGCGTGTCTTCGAGGTCGCCTCCTCTTCCCCCTTGTGCCTATTTGTCTAATCGCGTCTTCCTCCCCCTCCCCACCACCTGCTCTCTCGGCTGGTCGGCATCGAAATCAAGAGCGCCGGATCCAAGGTTGGAGGTCATTATGATGAGGGTGTTTCTGAAGTCAACTCGCCGTCCTTGTGCATCTGCAATTGTACCATCCCCATTGGATCAATCGATAGATCTCATTTAAGAAGTGCGTGGAGTACTTACACAGGCAGGTTGCATCAATGATGAAAGATATACCATCAACGAACAAAGGCCGTTTGTGTTGGTTAAAAGGAGTTGGTTCGTCAATTTCCACTGCATGCATAGATATGAAGGTGCTGCTAGACTTACAAATACGATAGACTAGCAGCTACTTACTCTGCTACTTTTTTCTCACTACCGGTAAGATGGCCTTCATCAAAAACTTGCAGAAGGACGTTGTAGATCTCTTTGTGCGCCTTCTCTGTCTCATCGAGTAAGAGCACCTGTTCCAACCACAAGATGTATGCACACAAATTCAGGCGAAAAGATGCTGGTGACGACGTGTATATACTCCCACATAATGCATCTCCCATGGTAAATAGCCACGGAAATAGCAGCCACACACACACACACACACACACACACACACCCACCTGATAAGGACGCCGACGAACAGACTCTGTCAACATGCCGCCTTCTTCATACCTGGTGAATAGGAAGGGCTTAGTTAACATAGTCGTGACAATGACGACGACGACGACGACGATGATGATGGTGATGATGAGATTGATCGTGTTCTTAAAGCCGTTAAACTCCCATGATAAAGGATTCTTCCTCTCTTACTGAATTTCTAAATCACACTCTCTCTCTCTCTCTCTCTCTCTCTCTCTCGCATATCAACGTTTTATTAATTCATCATCATAATCATCTTCTTCTTCTTCTTCTCCTGCTGTAGCAGCACCCGACATATCCAGGGGGGGCACCGATCAAGCGCGACACGGAATGCCTCTCAGAATACTCGCTCATATCAATTCTGAAAGAAAACCAAGGTCAGTAAGTTGCGCGCGGATAAGGTAACACTACCCACAGGCTCACAGGATGAAAAGGATGATTATGATGATGATGATGATGATGATGATGATGATGATGGTAAATAAAAAGATGAAATGACAGAGGATGGTAATACACCGCGTATGCAGTAGGAAAGACCGGTTTGAAACGAAAAGCTGTATTCGGAGAAGCGACTCCTCGTCACACTCACAACACACCAAACACCACGAATACCTTGTCATGGCTGTTTCATCGTCAAACATGAACTCTGCCAGCGCCTTGGTAAGCTCGGTCTTCCCAACGCCGCTGGGCCCGAGGAGAAGGAATGTGCCTATCGGTTTCTTATGCTGGTGCAAGCCTGTATTGATGGTGCGTTCGAATCATCGAGTCGAGAACCACGGGGAGGGAGTGGAATAGAGCAGAAGGGAGGAGGAAGAGAAAATATTGGAGATTAGAATTGCGTTTCGAATACTGATTATTCCCAATAATACGGCAACTTGTACATTGGTAGCTCGACGACTCTGGGCTGCTGGCACCTTATCATTCACTCTTTCCTCCTTTCACTCGCTTCTCCTAACACTAGTCTACTTTTAGCTACTTCCACTACTACTACTGCTACTATACTACCCGCACGTGAGATTCTAACAGCATTGGCGATTGCCTCGAGGGCATGCGGCTGCCCAACTACACGCTTTCCAAGTTCATCTTCCATATGTAAAAGTTTCTGGTGATGGGAGGAGGGGGAGGGTAGGAGGAGCAACAATAGGGAAGGAAATAGGAATTTCACGTTTAATGTGATACGTGCGGGACATCCTTTTCAGATCCACACAAACACGTGATGTAATGATGATTTGGCATTGAAAGGACCTGCCTCTCCCGCATGAGGAGCTTAGAAATTGGCACGCCTGTGTGTCGCGCGACTACTGCTGCGATGTCATTTTCGGTTACAGCCTCCGGCACCATTACCTGTTGATGATGAGAATATATTTTATAAAATATTCGTGAGAAATCGTGGCAGCATTGTGGAGAATACATGCAATATGTTAGGAATCTACACATATACGCGGTCATACGCATGAACACGTTCCTAGACACAGTGTACCTGCGCCTTTAGTAGATCCTCTTCGCCGTTGTCATCAGTCGGACTATCGTCGTCGCTGCGAGCAGCACTATTATCTCCGAGCCTCTTAGCCTTCGCTTCGGCGTCTCTAACCTTGGCTTGCTCCATGCGGCGTTCAAGCTCTGGAATCTCGTGGAATTTGATTTGAGAGGCCTTCTCATAGCGCCCCTCTTTCGTGGTACGATCCAGCTCCAGCCGTAGCTCCTCATACTTCTCCTGAAGCTCCTTCAGCTCATTGCGCTTCTTCTTCTCAGCGCCCCAGAGCTCAATTAGCACGTTGGCCTCCTCCTGCTTCTCCCTCAGCAGGTCTTGGATCTTCTCTAGCCGTTTCTTGGCCAAACTGTCGCTCTCAGACTTGAGAGCTTCCTGCTCTATCCTAAGCGTGAGAATTTCGCGTTCAAGCGCAGCGATAGCATCGGGCTTGCTCTCCTGCTGCATGCGGAGACGGCTGCTGGCCTCGTCGAGAAGATCGATCGCTTTATCGGGAAGCTTGCGGTCAGTCAGATACCGCTTAGCCATTTGGCATGCAGCGACAACCTGCCGAGATTGGGAGGAAATTCTCTCACCAGGAAATAATGCGGCGTGTTTTTCAATTTCGGTAGTAGAAGGCGGGATAGAGGGGAGCAAAAAGAGGGGTAAAACGGGGAGGATGTACTGCTATCATCTGAACGCTTCGCATCACCATCACTACCACCACCACTACTAACTACTAGTACCACTATTAGTTACTAAACTGCTTCTACCGCTGAGTCTTGTATCTTGACACCGTGGTGCAGCTCATAGCGGTCCTTAAGACCGCGAATAATCGAAATAGCATCGCGTAATGTCGGCTCGGCCACATACACACTTTGGAAGCGGCGAGCCAGTGCGCCATCCTTCTCAATATGCTGACGGTATTCGTTAAGAGTGGTTGCTCCCATAAAATGCAGCTCCCCGCGTGCTAGTGCAGGCTTGATCATATTGGAAGCATCCATCGAGCCGCCGACGGCACCCGCGCCTACCAGCGTGTGCAGTTCATCAACAAATAGAATCACGTTGCCGTCCTTCTCGACATCACGAAGAACGCCTTTAAATCTGTAGCACATAATGGACAATGTGTGACAATCAGGATTCAAGTTTTAGAATAGCTTCGAAAATTAGACTCAATCGATGGCTCTGCTGCGATACTAATAAGCACTATGGGTCGTTTAGCTCTTCTATTCCTCGGTCAAGATTTTTGTCTAAGTGCCCTTCCCTGTTTCGACTGTTCCTGTTTACTACCTCTCCTCAAACTCTCCACGATGTGAGGCTCCAGCTATTAGCAACCCCAAATCCAGCGAGAGAACCCTTTTGCCTCTGATCGTGTCTGGCACCTCACTGTCAATGATACGCCTGGCAAGGCCTTCCACAATAGCAGTCTTGCCCACACCCGGTTCCCCAATCAACACCGGGTTATTCTTGGTTCTTCGAGACAAAATTTCTATTGCTCGCCTTGTTTCCGTGTGCCTAATAGCAATTATCATTTGTAGCGATATGTGAGGATATATAGACGGCGCTATTTAAGACTTTTCAAAGCAAAACTACGATGTAAACTCCTATTTACCGGCCGATAACAGGGTCCAACTTCCCGTCCTTGGCCATTTGTGTGAGATCTACAGTGTATTTCTTGAGGTTTTCCCCTTCAGGTAGGGCTTTTGGATCCACCCAAGTCCTCCCACCCGGTTGGCTGGAAAACGGACGTGCACTCAGGATCCAATTTAAAAAGGGAGCTCCGCGCATCATCTTTTGGTTCTGTTGTGTAAGTGCCCCTAGGAATCCTCGAGAGAATAGCCCGACGTCATGCTATAATTACGACAAGTCTTGGGATAAGTGAATTTTCATCAAATGACATCATTCGCTTTACCTTTACTGAAGTTGATTGCTGGCATGCTGAAGCTAAGTGCCTGTGATTTTTTGTCCCATGTACACGAGAGGCTGTGAGAAGCGACGTTCTCGATCGAAAAACTCGGCGAGCAGCTGCAAGCATCCTTGAGCTTCCCTGTCCGTCTTCGAGATACAGACATAATGAATTCAGTTAGAAAATTCCACTTTTATTCCTACGGAGGGGAGTCGGGGGGGGGGTGGTGGGTAGGTAAGTTCCTCTCACCTCCTATCCGAATGGGCGTGAGTGCCTTCCGGGAGTGGAGTTCAATTTTGAGACTTGGCCAGGTACAAATTGCGAGGAGATGGTAAAAAGCACATAATATTTTACTATGCGACATGCATAAATCGACGTCGCAATGTGTAATCGCAAACGACACGATAAAGCGCAAAATACGCTGAAAAAAGTCTGCTCTGGCACCTTTCTCCTTGCGGAAGTGAGCGAGTGCTTTGTGGTACGGACTCCAAGATTTTTAGGTTCCGGAATACTTCTCGAAGCCACTAGAAAGATTTTGCATTCTTGTTGTTTAAAGTTGTGGCAACATAATTGGATTGTCGCATTCCAAAATCCATATGTTTCTCTGCACTAAAAGCGATCTAGATTTCGGGATCGAATTCTCGACACGCGTCAGGAAAACAAGGGCTAATCTCCGGAGAATCTCCCTCAAATAGAATTAAATGAGAATTGAATAATTTCAGAACTTTCCGGGAAGAACAGAAGACCTTTCTCCTCCTCCTCGGAACAACACAATTCAAGGTTGAAGGATTAGATCTACATGAGTGCCTCGAAGCAAGTGCGTGACGCCCGGCAGGGAGGCGAGAGGATACAGAAGCTAAAGAAGGAAGAACACAATCTCAAGAAGATTGAGCATTGTGGGGAAGGAAAAAATGACGGAAAATCTATCACAGAGGGAAGCAACGCCCGAAAGTCCAGAAGAAAGAATCAGCACCGTCCAAGCCGTGAAAGTGGTGAAAATGTTGATGAAAAAGTAACAGGAGCCCATAAAAGGAGTCCTCCGATCTCAGGTGACGCAGTGTTTTTAGAAATATAAAACACAATCGTCGTTTTGCTACACCGCTTTAGTTTTGGAATTAACGAATTCTTTATTAGAGGAGTTATTGGAGGCGATTAGCTGCGATATAGAAAACGTGGAACAAGCCCCAAAAATCGTGAAGGAATTCGGAGTTTGCGTGATAAAAAACGTGGCTGATAAAAGCGAGGTTTGTCTTCATAGACGTTATTCCATGGTTATGTTCCCGTTGCTTGACTCCTCCCAAAACATTGAAAACAGGTAGCCGAAGCTGTTTCACTTTTTTGGAAGTGGATTCGATCAACAGGCTTACCCATAAACAAAGATGATGCTGGAACGATGGCCAATTCACATTGGAAGAAGCTAGGATTTGCAAGAACTGGGGTGATGACCAGATATCACGTGGGACAGAGCGACTTTCTCTGGTACTGCCGCCAGCTCCCAGGGGTCCAAAAGCTTTTTTCAGAGCTATGGGGCACAGACGAACTCATTACGAGCTTTGATGGGTGCGGCGCGATGCGCAACCCTTTCTTCCAGACACCTAGTGGCAAAGGAAGGGAAGACTGGTGTACATCTGGCGGGTGGTATCATCTAGATCAGAACGGGTTGGCAGATCCCGGCTTCGAGCTTTGGCAGGGCCTGCTAAACCTCTTTCCTGCGACTCCTCTAACGGGGAGCACGGTGGTTGTACCGCAGTCGCACCGACAGCAGTTCACGAAAATCTTTCGGAATCGATATCACCGGAAAAGCACGCGGGCCTTTGTCATGTTAAATAAGCCCGGGGACTACGAGGCTTACTGCGCCACAAACTGCCAGTTACGACTGGATCCTGGAGACTTCGTGATATGGGACTCAAGAACGGTGCATTGTAGCCAGGGTATGGACAGAAGGTACCTCGACGCCGACACCCTTAAAGAGAACGCAACGGATTTAGATCGGAAAATATTTGACTCCTCCGAGCCTCTCTCTCGCTTAGTGGCCTACGTGTGTATGGTGCCGAAGAAGCGGTTGTGTGATCATGACAAATGCTCTGCTCTCCGAATTGAAGCAGTGAAGGAGGGTTTGACGCTATCGCATCATCCAATAGTCCGGAAATTAGCCATTCGCTCGAGGGAGGCCATGGCGTCGAAAAGCACACACCGGTACAAACCCCCGAAAGGAACCTCAAAAGCCTGGGACCTTGTTTCGTGATCAACGTCGAGACGATCAACTCAACACAGGGACGGAAATTGCATTTCTTTATAGCAACAACCGCACGCGATGTAGCTAGCGATAAATCGCAGTCAGTCTAAACAATAAAGAAAAATAATTTTAGCAAAATAAAAAAAGAATATCTGTTTGAAGATTAAGCCTAAGATATATCAACTTGTCATGTGAAATAGAAAAATATCATTTGAACAGTATTTCAACCCTTTATTCACCTTATTGTTGCCCCAGCTGCTGTTCAATGCATCAAGTGATTCGAGTTCAATGCTTCATAAAAACTTTCATTCTCCATATTGTCTACAGATGTGCATGCATGCTCGTGTGTGTGTATTTGCAAGCGCAATGTCTTTGTGGCGCCGTCATATCGCACGATGAGGCATCGATTGATAGATAACCAAGATGGGCAACTGTCTTTATATGCTGATTGCCATGCATGAAAATCTAAAAATGTAAGTTATTTTCATCACTACCATTCAGCTATAGCTAAAGTTATCACAAGGCTATCAATCATCATAGCAGCAATAACACATTACATTTTGATAGCATAACAACTTGCATGGGTAGATCATTAATATCGAGTCTATCCCTTGTTCAATATAGCGAAATGGCTTTTATTTTTGCATGCACTCCGCTTATATTGGAATAATTTTCCGTTGCTCTCCAACATATCTCCTTCATACAACTGCTGCATGGGTTGTCTTTGCTGCACATACCAGTGCTATTTTCTCAGCGCGTCCTTATAATATATCCTCACAACCTGCAATGAATAAAAATTTCAACACAAATTAAAGATCTAAAACTTACTTTTGATAAAAATCAAATATATCCGACAAAAGAAGCTTTCATGCCTATGTTTAAATAATTCCTTTCTGCTGATGCATAGAATCTCAGTACCAGCAATTCGTTCACGTACTCTTGATAAAGATAAGATGCATGCGATGAGTTGGAGAGGATCAGAAACACATAGTACCAGTACCAGTGGTTCAGTTTCCTCGAAGACCATCCTCTGAATTAGCTTCATCTAATGGAAAGAGTGGATGCGGTAGAAGTGATAGTAGCATAGTAGTTATGGAAAGAGAGAGAGAGAGAGGGGGGGGGGGGGGGGGGGGGGATGAGGGGGAGAGTGAGGTAGAGAAACATTGGCTCATTTCATCCATCAAACGTCAATTTTAGCTTCTTTATTGTTACCGAGTCATCTCCGCATCTCTTAGATATAACTTCGGCAAAGGATACGATGAATTCTTCTTTATCTAGGCATTCGTTCTTGATATTTTGTAGAGTATTAGATAGATAGATAGATAGATAGAGCGAGAGAGAGAGAGAGAGAGAGAGAGAGAGAGAGAGAGGGATGACGCTCAATGCGTATAAGAAGCGAATATAATGATTAATGCACAAGAAGGAAACTCAAGTATGATACATTGAAATTATATACACATATGTGTATTCGTCGCCTAACCCCATCGTTATCCATCTCCTCAAATAGCTTCTGCATATTCTTTTTTTTGCAGAGTGCAGCAAAATAAGCTTTCATCCTCCTCATGCACGCCTTTCTGACGACCTTTAATCATCAAGATTTTATTATAAATGTTACACTCACTAGCTTAGGTATGTGTGATGCATATCCCGTGTTTTTCCCACCCCCCCCCCCCCCCCCCCTCCCCCCTTTCTCTCCTTCTCTTTCTCTCTCTCTCTCTATCTCCCTCTCTCTCTCTCTCTCTCTCTCTCTCTCTCTCTCTGAGAGTGTGTGTGTGTGTGTGTGTGTGTGTGTGTGCAAGTTTCTGTGGAAAAGCCTATTCCTGCTGCACCTTTCGAATCCTGGCGAGGCGTGTGCTTGCTCGCAAATTGCTATACTTTCGGTCCTTCGCTGTTGTTTGCCATCCGATTGTATTTTAATGTAAATTGATATCAAACCTTCACCATAAATTTGATCTTCAGAGTTAGGCCTTTCTCAACCTATGAGACGCTGCATTCTTCGTTTCTCGATAACCCCAGCATATACAGGGACAGCGCGCTTGAAATAGTCCTGAAAACAACAATAGCAATAGGGATTATATAATAAACAGTTTAAAATATTTGTTGCTGCGTAGCATTCCAGCGAGAGACTTCCCGCTAGATTGAAAGCCAACAAGATGCAGCAGGTACTTGACTTCAAAGCAGTCTAGACATTTATCAAATCCCCACCTCTAGAATCATACCATCAGGACTTTCTATGATAACTTTCTTAAGCTGCATTTTACTCACCCGCATGAGCGAGAAGAGCTCTTTCTTCAACCGAGGAATGGAATGGTGAGTCGTGCGTTAAACAACAAATGAGTCTATGTTACTTATGACTGTATGATGCACGATGTCAAATAGCATGATGATGATAGTTAAAGGAAAATAGCGTGAATAGCATATCGGTGTGTTTGGTTCTGAGGCTTGAATATCCTCAATTTTGCTTTCGATCTTTAATTATAGAGGTGGGGCATTTCTTTCCAAACTTGGTACCTTGTCTAAGATGCCGTTACCGTCAATATCGTATTCATCCCATATCATCTCTATTTTAAGAAATCTGTTAGGACACAACTTCCGTTTCACGCCATGTTCGGCTGAAAGTATCTTATGTTCTTGTCCTAGCAAGTGAGCTGGTGTGTTTAGCTTACGGAGTCTTGCTCGGAGTTGTCTTTTCTGATTGTTTAATATAAAATGAATTGCGATTGGTATCAATCTTTAGGTCTAAGATGATTCCAATCAATAACGGCATCTTGGCATTTGTGAGTGTTAAATATTTGCTTTACATATTCTGTTTCCAGGGACAGAGACTCCTTCTCAATCTCCTCGTCAACCTGATCTATTAGCTTCCTGGAGAAGTAACAACAGCAGAGCGAAGTGACAGGCTATTAGTATTAATTCCAACGATTCTTGGATGTAAATGATTTATGATCTCTCTGTTTAGCAATTTTTATCATCGAAATCATTGGTCGTCTTTGAACTGCAATCTAGTGCTATTTGACAGGTCGCAGCTTAACAGTATTTTTCATTCTATTTTGTTGTTTTCGAAGTTTTTAATAAAGTTTTAAAAATGGGTTATGTCGCACTCGTCCCCCTCTCCATAATCTACTCGCTGGTATGCTTCGTCCATACGTCTCTGACAGTATATCAAAATAGGAGAAGATGGAATGTAAATGATGAGCGAGATCTATCTAGCGGCTACTTTCCATTCGCGAGCTTTGTCTTTCTTCAACTTATCATATTCGGTTTTAAGAAGCATTTTCACCTATTTGACACACAGAAGTGGAAACAAGAGATGTTGCGAAGGGCCGGGAATGGGAGAGAGGAAAAAGACCGAAAAAGATTGTACTTTTTCTCATTGGAAAAAGGAAATAAACAAAAGGAAAAAGAGACAGCAATCTCGACTTGGATTTGGCAGATTTGGCATTTCCGCGGTAGAGATAGATGATTGGTTGATCGGAGTTTACTTACCGCCTTTTTGTCTTGGGTTCCATCGCCATTAACCTTACTGCCAGGGTGCAACGAGAGAATAGTAGGATCCGACATCATTGGGTCTCCGTTTTCATCTCTATGGATAGATGAAGCTCCACATCCTTTCGCAATCAATTTAAGAGGATCAATATAATTACCAAATAGTTATGGATGCTAACACGATTACTGAAACCAATTTGTTGGTATCTTTTGATCACTCACCCATGTTCAAAAGTCTTGTCTTGGTAGTTCAATATTCTCTTTTTCAGTAAATTTTTGAGACCGTTTGCACCTCTTTCTGAACAATAGCAGCCAAGAACGTTTCTTGTTGGTCAATGCACGACTGTTAACTAATGACGACGATCGAAAAAAATAGCGGCGCAAACAAAACTGTAAGAAAGAATCGCCTCTTACAAAGTCTTTTTAGTCTGTTGCTCGGACGTCGCGTTCAACAGGTGGTTCTACAATGCGCCTAAATATCAAAGCAGTCCCATTTGGACAATGAGAGCACTATCCCGAGTCAATAGAGAGGTTTCAAACTCGAAGCGAAATTGGCGGAGGGCAGAGGGCGGGGAGGAGGGAACTGTTCGTTGTTCTTCGGACGGGGAGGAGGAAAAGAGATAGCCATCAAATCTTCTTTCTCATCCGAAATCGGAAATATTATTAGAAATTTCCTGAATTTCCCTTGTCGTTTTGTTAAAACGTAGGGGATTTATCAAAATATCTGATGAAAACCAGGAGCACGGTTTGCCAGCAGGCCGCGTGTTTGGCCAGAAACGGTCTGCACGCGTCAAAAACCGATCCGGGACAGATATGACGCCGGCCTCCTCCGCCCTCCTCCTGGCGCTGTGTTTCGCTTTCCTGCCAGGGGGGGCGCCATCATCCCTTGGCGTCAGTTGGGCTGGGAGGGTGCGTAGGGTCAAAGTTTGTAATCGGGTGATGGCTATCCGCGGGAGGTGGAGGCTCCGCCATTGTGGGGGAGAAAGAAGAAGAACGCTGCATAAAACTCACAATGGCCACCGTGTGTTTTCGATTGCTGATGACATCGAAAGAAAGGCGCAAGTCGAGCAGGGACCGTTCGAGGTTAGTGATTGAATTTTGAAGGAATTCTAAGATACAAAATTAGTGAAGTGTTACCCTGTAATTTGTATTGTTTTTGGTGCCTGTTTGTTCCAGAGATATCCGTCCGGTCTTTCGTTTGAGATCGCAGTCAACCTTGTTCAAGTATAGAAGAACAATACCGTTTCTCACCCTCTTTGCATCTAACCATTCCTCTCTATACGTGATTAAATTAATGTAGAACACATAATGGTAGTGTATACACATGCATATAATATGTATTTGTGTGCAACCCAAAGCGGCACAATATCTCAAGCTCATATAGTAGCGGGAGGCTGTCGTTGAATCCTGTTTTTGTGTTGGATGTGCGCTCATATTTGAACACTCGTAGAGAGGGCTTCAAGACTCCGAATGGCTGGGTTGCATTCATCGGCATCCAGACGTGAATCGCCACTTCAGAGAAAAGTCAGCAAGCGACTCAAAATACTGTCTCTGTGCCATATATATATATATATATATATATATATATATATATATGTAATGATTCATAGAACACACATATACATTCTAGTTGTAACTTGTATATGCACATTTAGAGTAATCGCAACCGTCGTCGTTTTCATCATTATTATCATCAGCATCGGTGCCTATCCCCGCGTTAACATCAAGTGAGACATGTTGTTTTGTAGATGTCTACGACTTGATTCAAAGGGGATTACAAATGAGGACGACTGCCGAAGAATGTGCGTACGACTTCAACATATTTTACAACTCCAAAGCATGTTTATCAAAAGCTAACGATCCTTTTCCTTCCGCTTCTTTTAAATGAACGTAATTGCGAATGTCCTGTCTATATTTTGGCTACTGGAATAGATAAGCAAGCGGTGCCTTTGGTGCTTGTGGCAAATATATTCGTTTCTGCCACAGTGTGCTGCCATGCTGCAGTTCCAAAGATTACATGTCTATGGTCAGGTATATGACTAAGGAAAATGAGGTCATCTTGACATCGAATGACGGCGATGACTCCTCCGCAGGCGCTTTGTCATTGGTACTTCAACAGGCTGGAGATAGATATGACCCTCGCCGAATCTATGATTAGCTATACGATGTTAAGATGGTACAAAGGAAGCTCCTTTACCATCGTATTCAACGTTTCCCTTCTTTGCCTCCTCTCACTCGCCAACCGCCCCCATCTCATCAGTACGTGTCGTCCAATGAGTTCCCGTACCATTGGGAGGAAGGTTTGAGGCATTTGCTTATATGGACTGATGACGAGGTAGTAGTGCCTCTCCCACTAGCTCCTTATCACGTCATTCGATAGGATGATACTTGCACCCACGCTGCTATTTGATTAAACAAACGCACACGCGCAATAAAACATGATATACTTATACACATGCACGCGTGCGCACACACAAACACAAACACAAACACACACACGCACACACACACAGAAATACACAAATATAGTATACGCTTTATCAATTCAGAAAAGTATAGGAATCAACGAATTCTGTCAGGTGAGAAATCCGACAATATCAGAGACTCTGACGTTAAACGAAGGGGTGCCCTCCACGCCTGAGCATGCATGTAGAGTTATTCTGCAGCACCTCTCCCCCAGTGAAGTAATTAACATGTCGTTGCTACTATTTGTGCTAATCTCAAATCAATAAGGCCGCTGTCTCCAAGTTTCCAACTGGATATGAGATGGTTGGACAAATGCACTTTCTCCCATACTCCCCTCTTATGCTCACTCTCACCCACCCTCCCGATTGAATGCAGGGATCAGTCCTTTCGTCATGGTTGCTCTTGTGCTGATACAAGCCAATGTGGCATTTCTCTTAGGTCTTATGGGTCAACGACATGTCGATGCGCTCGATTCCTGGTCAATCAATCAATCCACCATCATCCTCGTCTTTCATTATCCCAAGTTCGGCTTATTTCCGCCATCTCGTACACCAATAAGTCGTCCACTTTGCTATCGTTGCTATCACCGACTGAATAGATGCTGCAAACGCTATGGCTGCTTTGATATGTTCGGACTAGGGATTTTGCACGCACATTTACTGCTGAAACCTTACAGCAATGAGCCGGTAAGATTATGTGCTACGTCTTATCATATTTGGGTGCAATTATAGCTCTCTCTCTCTCTCTCTCTCTCTCTCTCCCTCTCTCTTTCTCTCTTTCTCTTTACGTACCTATAGCATGGTTCTCTCTCTTTCTCTCTTTCTCTCTTTCTCTCTACGTACCCATATCACGGTTGTAATTGTTTTTGGTCAGGGCACTGGAAGCAACGGCGTTGATAGTAACCTAGAAAGCATGCAAACCAGGGTTGGGCAGGACACAATAAGTGACATGCGCCAAAGTAGTAGTAGGATAATTGCAGCCTCATACATGACGACCTAGGTAGATTATTGGAGAGTTCATAGGGATTGTTCTTGTGGTGTGTATACGTGGAGTGCATTGCAATAGCTGGTAGGGAATGGTCAGCCATCTTGTTGGTGCATGCAATGCAAAGAAAAGAGAATATTGATTGCCGCGTACTCAATATGTGTGTTTTATGCGCTGTTACATACTAATATAATGTATGCATTTATCACCGAATGATGTATGAGTGTGTGTGTGTGTGTGTGTGTGTGTGTGTGTAGGCATATCTAGATATAATCGTTCAAGTTTAGTGCATGTCTAGATGTGTGTATATAGGCGCACTCACGTACATGTAGATATGTGATGCACATATACAGAGTTTGTTTAGCTGTAATCAGTACGCGTTACATTACATCTCGCATGCTGGCATGCGCCACAAAGTTATCAGTGTCGGGCACGTAATACTTATCAAGAGATCTACATCACGTACATGCCTAGCACTTATTAGTTAATCAGTTGCACTGTGCGTGCGTTAGCCGTGTGTTAAAAAGTGCGATGCAACGTACGTGACGAGCGCTGACTGTGCTTTGCATTGATGCTAGTACAAGAACAACAGCGATATGTGCGTCCCAGCGACATCAAATATAGATTTTGGCAATGTTACTTTAAATAATTGTGGAATGAGCTCTTACAATTGAAACTGCTTTGCATGCAGGTGCTGCGACTTCCAATATACAAATTTAAAATTCAATACTTGAACCCCGTAGCACATTCCATTACCGAAACAGCTTCAATTGTCGAAGATGCGGTTGGACTAGTTTCCTTCGCATCGGCCTTACTGCAAGGCATGTCGGAATCTTCTCTGGCTCCTCCACCTGCGATAGAACGAGAAAAGGGCAATGGCGCCACAAGAAGAGTGAGGTCGCAGAAAATTATTGGTTATTTAAACGGTCGGCTGGAGTAGTTTTAATGGCAAATAAAATGTCAACCCATAGGTGATGAGGTATCTCTTCATCTTCTAACAACTTTGCTATACTCTTCAATTCCTCTTCAGAGCTTGCAGCCAAGGTAACCTATCAGAATGCGGCTTAGAAGACGGATCGCATGTACGCTGCCTAGACCGTGTGAGATTCATTACAAGGACGACGACCGTGTGCATTTGTTGAGGATTTTCTGGCGAAGTGTATTCTTTGACATCAGGATCATCCGACCCACGTGCGATAGCTGCAATCGATGCTGATAATGCATTCATAAATGTGTATTTCATTTTCAGATTATTACCAACGCCCGCATACAGTACGGCTTCAAATCAATTCGCGGAGACCGCATGGCTTACCATGGCATGCATTGGAGATGACGCTGCCCCACGACCACCGCAATGGCTTCTAGTGTATCGTTTTCATGTAGGAAAGTCAAATTATCTTGATTGCAAGAGGATGATGACTTCGAACAGACCTTGGTGAGGTCTTTTCTTATCACAATGTACTGCACGATAACATCCTCCTTTTCTCTCTTTTTGCCGTCTTCATCTGCCGATGCGCCCTTGCCATTGTCTTTTTTTACCAATGAAGACGGCGCTTGCAAGGGCGCTGAAAATTAGTTATATAGTAGGAGCAGTAGACTATGTTCTTTGATGTCCGTGGTATTCATGAAGAGCAAGGAGGAGAATGGCATTTTGTGTAGTTCCACTGTCTAACTTTAATCAGTAAATCAACAACCCTCACTCCCAGAAACCGCCTGGCGCAACTCAGGTTCATTCGAAGTTGTAATGGCCACGCGCGACGTCATTAAGTTCGGAAGGAGGAGCCGGGTGATGGCCTTCGACAACCTAAATCTAAATTCTTCATTCTGAAAATTTTCAAGGGATCAAAAATGGCATTCTTCTTTGGTATGCGACAAGATGTCATGAGAATAACGCGTAACAAAACCTCCTACAGCCGGAGCCGTCAGAATTTCATTTTGTCAAAAATGCCTAAAATGCTTTTCTAAGGATCTGTATGAGTTCTGGAGACTCTCTTGAGAGGTATCTTTCAAAAAAAGCGAATCTTTTCCCGCAAAAATAAATTGCCTTTGTTTTGGATGAAATTGTTGGAAAATGTGTTGTCTTACCATTTGAATCCCCCTAGAGATTGGAGCACGAAATGGCTGCCAAAAGCCGGCACTCTCTTGAGCCTTGAAGTGCCGCTCATACAAAACTCCAACTGCAAAAATGTGGAGGGGTCTGGGCTCGGGAATTTCCCATTGCCCTGGATGTAATAAACTTATACCTTATCACAGGTAAATCTTTGTGTTGGTAGGATAAGTGAGTGTGTGCGTGCATGCTCGGTTCAGGCCTCTGTTGATGTAGCATTGACCCCGTACACACATTTTGTTCCTCACCAATAGCAGTCTTTCCCAACTTGTAAATTAATAATGAACGTCTATCAAATGAAGGATGAATCAGCATCTTGACCAAGAATGCCCCAACTTCGAGCGCCCTGCTAAGAAAGCAAGAAGAGAGCAACGTCACCAGCCAGGTATTCTTAAGTACTAGCAAAAACCACAGCACCATCAACATTGTTGAAGCCTTAGAACACGAACACAACTGGCCACCTTCATCTTAAAAAAAAATTACTGCAATTTTTTCACCATCGTCTCTCTTTGGAACGAAAAGGCGGTCGTCAAAGGAAGCGCAGCTCGAAGCAGATGACTATCTCTTTCGGCCAGGTATGCTGATGATAACCATACATCGATACTTATTTGGGAGGTAGAGTAGGCGGGGAAGGAGATGGTGGGTGAGGAAGTAACTGAGTCTATTCATTTCGGCAGAAGGGGTTTTCAAACTCCCAGCCTGGAGCAAGTAGCAGCGAACAGCACAAAAAGGAGACGGCGGCAGCATATGATAGCAGCCACGGTAGCCCATTCGCCACGTCGATGAGCAGCATCGGTTCATCAAGTATTTGTTCAACGCCGTCGTCGAAACGGATGTCTTCCTCGGCAAGAGGAAACGATAACCCATATCTAGACGGTAAAGGAGTAGCACCAGCCGCCATTTTTGCCGTACCGAAGAAGAAGCAGGTCAATACAAGTGAGCATGACCCACAGCAAGCTCATGGATCCAAGAGGATGAGGAGTGTTGCCTCTATTTCCAGTCACAATTCATCGCATTCCATTGCCCAACGACCGAAGAAGTCAAAAATGCAGCAGCCCTTGGCGGAGCGCATGCGCCCGCGAAAGCTTGCAGATGTCATCGGCCAAGAGGTGATGACAATCGATGCCTCTCTCTGTGATGATGGTGATGGTGATGATGGTGATGGTGATGGTGATGATGGTGAGTATTGAAGTACTGATGCTGCTGGTGATATTGGGCATTGAAGTACTGCTAAGATCAATTCTGGATTTTACCCTCGTATGATAGCTACCCCCAGCCCTTCAGATGTGTTGTTTTCCTGGCCCCTTTCCTCTTTCATTCGTGTTCTGCGGCAATGCTTTGTTTCCTACAGGAGGTTGTGGCAGAAGACAGCATTCTCCGTCCTTTAATCAGCTCCTTCTCCTCCTCCTTCCAATCGAACGTCCGGCACCATCTTCCCAGCCTCATCCTTTTCGGCCCGCCAGGGGTGGGGAAGACAACACTGGCAAGGCTGATAGCAGATGAGGCATCCCATAGGTTTGTGGAGATATCTGCGGCCTCCTGCTCCTCCAAGGACGTCAAACAAGAGATAGAAAGAGCGCGTGGCATTAGGAAGCTTAGCCGGCAGCAGACCGTTTTGTTCGTCGATGAGATTCACAGGTAGTCGTAGCAGTAGTAGTAGTAGTAGTAGTAGTAGTAGTAGTAAGAGTAGCACCTCTGTTTTCTCTCGTATTTCTCTCTCTCTCTCTCTCTCTCTCTCTCTCTCTCTCTCTCCCCCTCTTTCTCTTTCTCCCCTTTCGCGTGTGAGAACACACACCCCCCCCCACCCACACACACACACACATATATATATATATATATATATATTAATATATATTTAATATGCATGTATGTATGGCGTCTGTCTGCAAATATTTGTAAACTTCGCGATTCGTCGGGTTTATTCCCCGACATATGAATAAGTTCCAAAAGTAAGGATCCAACCAAGGCGCCTTTGAGACTACAACCAAGTTTCTCTTGCTGCTGCTTAGTAGGATCTTCTTTCCGACAAATCATCGGCCATGTTCTCCATTTATATATGTATATGTATAAATATATATATATATATATATATATATATATATATATATTATATCCATAGTCGTTCATTCCGTGCTTATTTGGCAGGTTTAACAAGCTGCAGCAGGACACATTTCTCCCTCACCTGGAATCTGGCCTTATCGTACTCATTGGAGCTACGACGCAAAACCCTTCCTTTGAGCTAACACGAGCACTCCTCTCACGCGTAAGAGTTGTGGAGCTCAAGCCCTTGACTTCTGAGGCGATAGTTTCGATTCTACAGCGTGCATTGAAGGACCGACAAAACGGCCTCGGTTCGTGTCCAGTACGGTTTCGAATCTCTGATGATAAAGACGGAGGAGATCGCGGCAGAGAAAGTAAGAAAGAGGGGGAGGACAAAACGCAGCAGCAGCAGGAGGAGGAGGAGGATGATAGGAACGCACAACTTAGAGAAGGAGAGCAACCCTCCCCCCATCACATCGCTGATGATGATACTGCGAAGCAAATACCATTCGGAGAGGAGGGTAGGGTTAAAACGGCATCTGGAGAGAGGAAGGCTACACGTAGCAGTGGGATGACGACACGAACAAAGCAAAGGGAGGACGGGGGGGGAAAGGCAGAAGATGTAAGCAATAAACAGAGCTCCTCTAACACCGACAACGATGGGACTGCTGCTGCTGGCACTGCCACTACTACTTTCTCTACTTCTCCTCCTCCTCCTCCTCAGAGCAGCATGGCTGTTTTGCTGTGCTCTGTCACTGCTACGAGGAAGGGCGTTCGCCTCCCAAGGGGCTCCAACCCTACTGTATCGACGGTGCATCAGCTGAAACAATGCATCGAAGGCAAATATGGTTCGTGACGTCAGAAGAGTGTGCACATGCTCATAATAGCAATAACCTTATCTTTATCAGAGTGAAGAGTATTACTCTCTCTCTCTCTCTCTCTCTCTCTCTCTCTCTCTCTCTTCTCTCGCCCGCTCACTTCTTATGCTAAACCTTACCCTCAACCCCCCCCCCCCCACTCCTCCTCCACTATGCAGGCATCGCTGCTTGGAGGCAGCGACTGATTTACATGGGTAGGGAGCTTAAGGAGGACGAGAAAACGCTCTCAGAATACGCAATTTCGTCCAATGACTGTGCTATGCACATTGTTCTTCGAGACACCCCCAGCATCTCCGCATTCGCGGACTACATTTCTCGAGAAGACAGCGAGGAGGGGGGGGGGGGTATCTCGGAATGTGAGGACGGGGATGGCGATGAGGGGGGCACGTTTGGCGAGGAAAGGTTCGAAGATCAAGAACACGAAGACGGTTTGAAAGAGGAGGAAGAAGAAGAGGGGGAGGATGATGACGAAATGCCTCTTTCGCCCACGTACGACTTTCCCAATCAAACAAGCTATGATTCCTTGCCTGGCAGTGCTGATGGTGATGGCGCTACCTCTACAACGGGGTTGCAGTCAAATGCG